>JAGWEN010001422.1:0-28832 GCA_018703685.1 Orius laevigatus | reverse complement strand
AAAAGAAAAAAGAAAAAAACAATTACACCATAGTCATGTCGATATACAGGGTGTCAACTTACTAGTGTCCCCCCAGGTTAACTCGAAAACGGTTGACGATAGATGAAAAAGTTACAATGGTAACTCACTTATTTTGATGTAGTTTTGAATATATTTAAGTTATTTTAGTTCGTCTGGAGAGCCAAAATAATTTTTCTATCTCGCTTGGACGAAGGAGCAGATGTTAAATCGTAACAACCTAATTGGCCCAAAAACAAAATCATGATGACGCTGACTGCTATGAACTGTAGTAAACTGAGATGCGAAATCTCCTTTTGGAAAGTGACGAAATCGATATGGATTCCCTGATGAAATGGCATGCAGGAATGCAATGAAATAATTAAAAATTCTAGGACTATTATTTCTTGAGTGTTATCACAAAAAGCCACTGAAAAACACAGTACTTTGATAGTTAGGAAACATACCCAGCAAATTGTTGCCCCAGTGCAAAAACACACATGCTATTCAGAACTGAGCACCCCAAAAAAACACGAGAAAGCAATTTCTTAAGAGATTTGAATGAAAAAAAATTTTTTATTCTTCTTTCAGTGGTGTTGGCGAAATTGACACAATCGGCATATTTACGAACTGAATGATAGAATATCTTTTCTTCTCTCCACCAAAGTTTGGTCGATTTCTTAAAAATGACAAAATCAAGAAAGAAAATAGTTCTTGCGAATTTAACTTTCGCAGCAAACTCATAAATATATGACGATTTTTGTCTAAATTCTGCCCCAAAATCACTGAAAAGAAGAAAATAAATTTGCATACAAACATCTTCATACAACAATGACTATCTCACGGATATCTTGGGGTGCTCAGTTCGAATATGATGTTGTTTTTGGCGATGAATGTTTTCCTCAGTAGGTCCTACCTTACTTTACAAGTGGTTTCAGTGGTTTTTTGGTTATAACTCAGAATAATGGTCTAGACTTTTTAAATTATTCCATGCATTCCTCATGCATTTCACATGCCGAATCAGATCCTTTTAGTCAACTTTCAGAAATGAATTTTCGATCGTTTTAACTACAGTTCAATAGCACACTGTACTATATCTCTGTGGTATAGATATCGCCTATGGTAGATATCTCCTCGTGGATATATACATCCTGTGGGTATATATGCTCCTGTGAGGTATATATCTCCTGTGGTATATCAGCTCTGTGGTATATATCTCTCCGTGGGTATATATCACTCCTGTGGGTATATATCTCCTGTGTGTAGATATCGCCTCGTGGGTATATATCTCCTGTGCGATATATATCTCCTGTGTGTACTATATGCTCGTGTGGATATATATCTCATGTGGGTATATATCTCCTGTCGCGAGATATCTCTGTGGCAGTATCTATCACTGTGGGTATATATCTCCTGTGGGTATATATACTCCTGTGGGTCATATATCTCCTGTGGTATATATCTCCTGTGCGTATATATCTCCTGTGGGTAGATATCTCTGTGGGTATATCTATCTCCGGTGGGTATATATCTCCTTGCTGGGTATATATCATCTGTGGGGTATATATAAAGGTTGCATATATATCTCATGTTTGATATATATCTCCTGTTGATATATATCTCTGCTCGATCTGAGATATATCTCCTGTTAGCATATATATCTCAGTGTGATATATATCTCACTGTGATATCATACTCTCTGTTGATAGATATCTCCTGGGTGGTATATATCGCTGTTGATATATATATCTCTGTTGATATATATATACTCTGTGTGATATATTATCTCCTGTGGTGTATATATCTCTCGGTGTCATATACTATCTCCGGTGGGTATATATCTCCGGTGGATATATATCTCGGTGGATATATATCTCCTGGTGATATATATCTCCTGTGGGTATATATCTCGGTGGATATATAAACTCCTGTGGATATACTATCTCCTGGAAGGACTGTACGGTGAACATTTTTCGGCGTCGATGAGCTGAGTGGGTCGACTCTGGAGGCAGTGAGCGACATCTGGGGAGTCGTTGGCGCATCGACTGTTCCTGCCACTGAGGCACGCTCGCCATGAGGCAGCTCGAGGGGAAAAGGGCTCAGTCTTGTTCACACCACGCTTGCGAGATCACACCTTTTATTAAAGACTGCAAGAGGAGAAAAGCGGTTGGGTTAGTTTAGAAAAAACAAGAGTTTGATTGGTAATAGGTTTTTCGCTGGGAACACAAAACCACACTTCTTGAGTGCGATTTTGATGGCTAATAGGTTTTGTCGCGGGAAAACAAAAACAAGTAGTGTCAGATGGCTATAGGCTTCAATCAACATCTGTGAAGCCGCCAATTTATTCGAAAAACTCAAAATCAAGGTTCAAGAGCCAATTTTCGTCTAAACATCTCAAAATAACATTTGCAAAGCACACTTTCTCGTCCAAAACCTCAAAAGCAAGGTTTCAAGAGCAAAATTTTCGTCCAAAAACCTCAAAATTAACATCATGGCTTAAAGCAAATTTTCGTGAAAAACCTAAAATTGAACATTGTAAACAGCCCACAATTTTCGTCAAAAAACTTCAAATATCAAGGTCCCAGGAGCCAATTTTCGTCCAACAAATACCTCAACAAATCAATGTTTTAAGAGCATTTTCGTCAAAAACTTCAAAATCGAGTTTAAGAGCAAATTTTGACTAAAAATCTCTAAAATGAAGGTTCACAAGAGCAAATTTCGTCAAAAACCGGTAAATCAACATTTTTACAGCCCGCAATTTCGTCCAAAAAACCTCAAAATCAACATTGGGTGAAGCTAATTTTCGTCCAAAACCTCAAAATCAAAGTTTCAAGAGCTTTGTTTCGTATAATATCTCAAAATCCAAGGTTTTAAGAGCCCAATTTTCGACAAAACACTCAAATCAGGTTTCAAGAGCCAATTTTCGTCTGAAACAACCTCAAAATTAACATTTGCAGCACATATCAGTCAATAAACCTCAAATCAACGGTTCAAGAGCAAAATTTTCGTCAAAAACCTCAAAAGTAACATTTGTAAAGCCAACTTTTCGGATGACCTACATAGTGAACATCTTGTCAAGCCAATTTTCGTCAAAAACTCAAAATACAAGGCGGTCTCCAGGAGCCATATTATCGTCAAAAACCTCAAAATCATGTTTTAGAGCATTTTTTCGTCACAAACTTCACACAATCGAGGTTTAAGCAGCCAAATTTTGGTCTAAAAACTCAAAATGAAGGTCCTAGAGCCAAATTTTCGTCAAAAACCGTAAAATCAACATTTTTACTAGCCAATTTTCGTCCAAAAAACCTCAAACAAAGTTTCGGAGCCTTTGTGTCGTCAAAAAAAACTATAAATCAACATTTCAAGCCTAATGTCGTCTAAAAACGTCAAAATCAAGGTCTACGAGCCAATTTCGTCAAAGACCTCCAAAATCAACATTTGTGAAGCCCAATTTTCGTCCAAAACCTTATAAAACAAGGCACCTATAGCAAATTTTCGTCAAAAACCTATAAATCAACATTTTCAAAGCCCAATGTTTCGTCCAAAACCTCAAAATCTACATTTTAAACCCCAAAGTTTCTTCAAAGTGTTTGTTTTTTCTGTAATATAACGTACTCGGCTTAGAGGGAGAAAGATGAAAAGTGTGAGCTGGCACCGCCGGCCACTTTCGCCGAAGACGGTGGGAATCCGCGGACGTGTCACCCCGAAGCTCGACGTTACTCACTCGTCCACTTGATCGCCATCGCCACTCGATCCTTAAGTCCGAAGTTGTCAGGGGCATATTTTGTCTCGAAGCTCAAAAATCCGACGAGCTCAGAGCCTATAAGTGAGTCGTGTACACGGACGACATCCTCGTCCATCATTATAGTCGGCCATGTCACGCGGTCCGGGGTATCCCATTTTGAAGCTCCCCGTGTGTGTAGAGGAGGACGTGAAGGTTTTCCCACCGTTTGGGACGTAGACGTTCTAAATGTAAGAGGCAATCTTCTGGCCTTCGAAAGCCGGAGCGCTGAGCGTGAGCTGGAAAAGCGACCCTGAAGGCCACGGGGCCCATCCTTCGTCGCGTCCAAAACTCCATCCCAGGGTCACAGGGCTCAGGATTCTGGAAGCAAAAAACACTTAAAAATCTTGATAAAAGTCACTGTTCTTGTCACATTGATCTGACTAAAAGGGTTCTTTTTCTGTCAAAAAAGGAACTAATAAAATCAAGTTTATTTTACGTTTTTGTGTTTCTTCTATTAAGTATTTATCCTAACGTAACAGTTTTTTTTAAATCCTAAACGACATTTTTTAATCAAAAACTAGTTAGTTATTTTTCCTATAAAGGTTGTATCAAAACGACAAGTTTTTCTGTAAATCCTAAACGACATTTTGTATCAAAAAGTAACCAGTGTTATTGACTAAAAAGTATTTAGCCTAAACGACAGTAAAATCCTAAACGACATGTTTGTGTTAATCACTAGTTACCTAATTATTTTTTCCTATATATAGTTTGGATACTAAAACGACAAGAGTTTTTCCTGGTATTAATCCTAAACGACATTTTCTAGCTTCTAAAGATAAGTGAACCATTGGTGTTTTACTTGACTCGAAAAAGGAGTGAAGCCTGAAAACTTGACAGTTTGTGTTGTTGTAAATCCGTATAAACGTACATTTGTTATCAAAAAACTATGTTACCTCATTTATCTTCTTTTTCCTGTATAACAGTTGGTGTATCTCAAACGACAAGTGTCTTTTCTTGTTTTGTAAATCTAAACGACAGGTTTTATCCCACTAGTATATCCTATTTTTTAGTGATCTAAAAAGTAAGGATTTAGCCGAAAAACGACAGTGTTTTGTTGTTTCAAATCCTAAACTACATTTTGTGTTTAATGTCCACTCCTTTTTTAGTTATTATCTTTATGTTTTTCTATACTTTATTGTTTGTCATCCCAAACCGACCACGTTTTCTTGTAATACAAACGACATTTTTTATCCAAAAAGTCAAAGCAGTAACCATTTTTATTGAACTAAAAATATTTATCTGCAAACGACAGTTTTTTCTTAAATCCTAAACGACATATTTTTAATCCACTAGTTACCTAATTTATTTTCTTCTCACAGTTTGTATCCTAAACGACACGTTTCTTGAACTCCTAAACGACATTTTTATCAAAAGTAACATTGTTTTATGACTAAAAGTATTTATCCTAAACGTACAGTAAATCCTAAACGACATTTTTTAATCGCAACAAACTGAGTTAATTTATGTTTGTTCCAATAAAGTTGTATCGCTAATAACGACAAGTTTTACTTGTAAATCCTAAACGACATTTGTTTCATCAAAAAGTAACATTTTGTATTGACTAAAAGTATTTATCCTAAAACGACAGTGTAAATCCTAAACGACATTTTTTATCCACAAACTAGTTAATTATATTTTCATCCTATAAGTTTCGTATCCTAAACGACAAGTTTTCGTCGTAATCCTAAACGACATTTTTATCAGTTTAACCATTTTTTATTGACTAAAAAGTACTTATCCTAAACAACGACAGTTTTTTATTTTTAATGCTAAAGACATTTTTTAAGCCACATAAAAACTAGTTAATTATTTGTTTTGTCCTCGATACAGTTTGTATCCTAAAACGACAAGTTTTTCTTGTAATCCTAAACGACATTGTTTATCAAAAAGTAACCATTGTTTTATGGACGAAAAAAGTATTTATCTAAAACGACAGTTTTTTCTTTAAATCCTAACGACATTTGTTATCACTAGTTAATTTATTTTTCCTATAAAGTGTATCCTAAACGACAAGTTTCTCTCCGTAAAGTCCTAACCGAAAAACCCCATTGTTTATCAAAAAGTAACATTTTTAGGACTGAAAAAGTATTATCCTAAAAACGACAGCTTTATAGGTGTTTGAATCCTAAACGACATTTTTTAATCCAAAAACTAGTTACCTAATTATTTGTTCTATAAAGTTGTATCCTAAAACGACAAGTTTTTCTTGTAAATCTCGAAAACTACATTTTATCCAAAAAAGTAAACCATTTTTTATTAGACTAAAAAGTACTTATCCTAAAACGACAGTTTTTTTTTAAATCCTAAACATTTTTTAATCCAAAAACTAGTAATTATTTTTCCTATAAAGTTTGTATCCAAAAACGGACAAGTTTTTCTTGTAAATCTAAACGACATTTTTATCCAAAAGTAACCATTTTTTATTGACTAAAAAGTATTATCCTAAAACGACAGTTTTTTTTTAAATCCTAACGACATTTTTTAATCCAAAAACGAGTTACCTAATTTATTTTTTCCTATAAGTTGTATCCTAAAACGACAAGTTTTTCTTGTAATCCTAAACGACATTTTTATCAAAAAGTAACCATTTTTATTTGACTAAAAAGTATTTATCCTAAAACGACAGTTTTTTTTTAAATCCTAAACATATTTTTATCCAAAAACTAGTTAATTATTTTTTCTCATAAAGTTTGTATCCTAAAACGACAAGTTTTCTTGTAAATCCTAAACGACATTTTTTATCCAAAACAGTAACATTTTTTATGGCCTAAAAAGTATTTCTCCTAAACGACAGTCTTTTTAAATCCTAAACGACATTTTTTATTCCCACAAGCTAGGTTAAGTTCATTGTTTTCCTATAACAAGTTTGTAAATCTTAAAACGACAGGTTTTCTCTGTAAATCCTAAGACGCCATTTTTATCCAAAAAGTAACATTTTTATGACTAAAAAAGTATTTATCCTAAACGACAGTTTTTTATATCCTAAACGACATTTTTTAATCAAAAACAAGTTACTAATTTATTTTTTACTTTTCTATAAAGTTTGTATCCTACAACGACACGTTTTCTTGTAATCCTAAACTGCAGTTTTTATCCAAAAAAGTAGCATACCATTGTTTTATGTTGGCTAAAAGTATTTAGTCACGTAAACGACAGTAAAGACTAAACAATTGTTTCCATCAAAAACTTTAGTTAATTTATTGGTTTCCTAAAAGTTGATATCCCTAAAAACGAAAAGTTTTTCTTTGTAAATCCTAACGACATTTTTTATCAAAAACAGTAAACCAGTATTGAACTAAAAAGTATTTATCCTAAAACGACAGTTTTTCTTGTAAATCCTAAACGACAGTTTTTATCCAAATAACTAGTGTCAATTTATTTGTTGGCTATAAAGTTTGTGTCCTAAAAGCGACAGTTTTTCTGGTAATCTAAACGCACTTTTTTCATCAAAAAAGTAACATCTGCTTGACATGTATTTATCCTAAAAACGACTAGGTAAATCCGAAACGACATTTTTTTATCCAACAACATAGTTATTTAGTTTTGCCTATAAAGTTTGTATCTAAAACGACAAGTTTTTCTGTAAATCCTAAACGACAGTGTATCAAAAAGAACCATCTTGACTAACGAAGTAGATCCTATACGTGAACCAGGTAAATCCTAAACGACAGTTTTTATCCCAAAAGCTAGGCAATTTATGTTTGTTGCTATACAGTTGTATGTCCTAAACGACCAAGTTTTCTTTGTAATCAAACGACAATTTTTTATCCAAAAAGTAATACCATTTTTAAATTGACTAAAAAGATTTATCCTAAAACGACAGTGTTGAAAATCCTAAACGCCATATTTTTTATCCATCAAACTAGCTTAATTTGTAGTTTTTTTCATACCTACAGTTTGTATCCTAAAACGAGAGGTTTATTCAAATTGTAATCCTAAACGACATTTTATCACAAAAGTTACACAATTTTATTGCGGGGATGCTGAGAAAGTATTTATCCTAAAACGACAGTTTTTTATCTCTAAACGACATTTTTTAATCAAAAACAAGTTAATTTATTTTTCTTTTCTATAAAGTTTTGTATGCCTCAAACGACAGTTTTTCTTGTAATCCTAAACGAACATTTTTCATCAAAAAAGTAAACCATGTTTTTATGACTCAAAGTTTGTATACTGACGACAGTGTTCAAATCCTAAACGTATCATAGCAAAAACTAGGTTAATTTATTTTTTCCTTATCAAGTTTGTATCTAAACGACAAGTTTTTCTTGTAATCCAAACGACAATTTTTTATCAAAAAGTTAACCTCCTTTAAATTGCTAAAAAGTATTATCCTAAAAGGACTAGTTTTGTTTTTTAAATACCTAACACGACATTTGTTTTAATCCAAAACAAACAGTTAACTTTTTGTAGTCTTCATATACAGTTTTTGTATACCTAAACGACAGGTTTTCTTGTAAATCCTAACGACAGTGTTATGCCAAAAAGTAGCATTTTTTGTTGGCTCAAAAAGAAATTTTGATCCTAAAAGGGTGGCGACAGTTTCGTTTTTTAAATCCAAACAATTTTTTAATCCAAAAAACTAGTTAATTATAAATGTCCTATAAAAGTATGTATCCAAAAACGACAAGGTTTTCTTGTAATCCTAACCGACATTTTTTATCAAAACACAAGTACTTTTTTCAGTTTTTTATTGACTTCATAAAGTATTATCCTAACGACAGGTTTTTCTTGTAATCCTAAACGACAGTGAATCTCAAAACACTAGTCAATTATGTTGCTAATAAAGTTTGTGTCCGAAAACGACAAGTTTTCTTGTAATCCAAACGAACATTTTTCATCAAATAAAGTAACCATTGGTTATTGACTAGTATTATCCTAAAACGACAGGTAAATCCTAACGCCATTTTTTTATATCCAAAAACAAGTTTGTATTAGTTTTTTCATTTCTACTATAAAGTTGTATCCTAAATACGACAGGTTTTGTCTTGTAAATCACTAAACGACAGGTTTTTGTTATCAAAAAGTAGCACCTGTGACTAAGTTATGTCCCTAAACGACAGCTAAATCCTAACGACATTTTTTAATCCAAAAACTAGTTAATTTATAACATTGCTAAACAGTATGCCGTTAGCCTAAAACGACAAGGTTTTTCTCTGTAAATCCTCTAAACGACAATTTTTATCCAAAACAAGCTAACTTTTTCAGTTTTTTGATCCGACTAAAGATTTTATCATAAATAACGCAGAGGTTTTTCTTGTAAATCCTAACTGACATGTTTTATATCCAAAAAGTAGACAATTTGTTTTTATTGGCTAAAAGTTATTTATCCTAACGGTCATGTATCCTAAAACGCAATTTCCTGAAATCCTAAACGACATTTTTTATCAAAAAACAAGTAACCATTTTTATGACTAAAAAGTATTTATCTAAAACGACAGTAAATCCTAAACGACATTTTTTAGTCCAAAAACTAGTTAATTATTTTTCCTATAAAGTGGTAGCATAACGACAGGTTTTTGCTTGTAAATCCTAAACGACAGTCTTTTCATCAAACACAAAGTAGCACATCTTTTTAGTGGCTAAAAGTAGTAGTCCTAAACGACAGTGTAAATCCAAACGGAACATATCAAAAACTAGTTAATTATTGGTCCATAAAGTAATGTATCCTAAAACGACAAGGTTTTATTGTAAATCTCTAAACGACATTTTTTATCAAAAAACAAGTAACTTTTAGTATCGACTAAAAGTATTTGTATCTAAACGACAGGTTTTTCTTGTAAATCCTAAACGGACAGTTTTTTAATCACCAAAAAGCTAGTCAATTATGTTGGCTATACAGTTGTGTCCGTACAAACGACAAGTTTTTCTTGTAATCAGAAACGACATTTGGATCCAAAAAGTAACATTTTTTAATGCTAAAAAGTATTTCTGCCTAAAACGACAGTTTTTTCTTTACACTCTAAACGACATTTTTATTTTTATCGCAAAAACAAGTTAATTTAGTCTTCTATAAAGTTTGTATCCTAAACGACAAAGTTTTTCGTGGACAAATCCTAAACGACATTTTTAGCCAAAAAGTAACAATTTTTTATTGGCTAAAAAGTATTTATCCTAAAACGGTCATTTTAAAAAAAATCATAAACGACAGTTTTTATCAAGGTTTAACAAGTTTTAACTTTCTCAAAAGAAAGTTATAAGATCGGAATCTTAGAATGCAAATAGGTAGTAAGGTTTTTGACAAAAAATGACTCTTAAAACGTTGGTTTTTGATGTTTATGACGAAAATTTGGCTTTATAAATGTTAATTTCGAGGTTTTTGACGAAAAATTGTCTCTTAAAGCGATCATTTTGAGGGTTTTCAAACTCAAATTTGGCTCTAAAAACTTTAATTGTGAGGTTTTTGACGTAAATTATCTCTTAAAACGTTGATTTTGAGATTTTTTGACGAAAAAATTTGTCTTTATAAATGTTGATTTTGAGGTTTGTTGACGAAAATGATCTCTCAAAACGTTGATTTTGAGGTTTTTTGCGATTTTTTCAAAAAAATTTCTCCATTATGTTGAATTGTAGGCATTTTATCGTCAAGAAAAGACCCTTTTCAAACAGATTTTGAATCTTTTTTTGACAAAAAAGACCCTTTTTGGCCAAATTTTGTTCCTTTTTTGACAGGAAAAGACCCTTTTTAGGTCAGATTCGATGTTTTTTGGCAAGAAAAGAGACTTTTAGCAAGATTTTTAAGTGTATTATACTTCTAGAACCCTGAGCCTGTGGAACCCTGGGATGGAGTTTTGGACGCGACGAAGGACGGCCCCCGTTGCCTTCAGGGTTCGCTTTTCCAGCTCACTCTCAGCGCTCCGGCTTTCGAAGGCCAAGAAGATTGCCTCTATTTGAACGTCTACGTCCCAAAAGGTGGAAAAAACCTTCCAGTCCTACTCTACACACACGGGGGAGCTTTCAAAATGGGATACCCCGGACCGCGTGACATGGCCGACTATATGATGGACGAGGATGTCGTCCTTGTCACGCTCACTTATAGGCTTGGAGCTCTCGGATTTTTGAGCTTCGAGGACAAAATAATCCCCGGCAACTTCGGACTTAAGGATCAGGCGATGGCGATCAAGTGGACGAGTGAGAATGTCGGAAGCTTCGGGGGTGACCCGTCGAGGATCACCGTCTTCGGCGAAAGTGCCGGCGGTGCCAGCTCACATTTTCATCTCTTCTCCCCTCTAAGCCGAGGTCAGTTATATTCGAAAAAAAAACAAAAAAAAACCTCATGTTTTTCCTGAAATAACCTCTTTTTCTTCTTCAGATTTAATAAAAGGTGTGATCTCGCAAAGCGGGGTGGTGAACAAGAACTGGGGCCTTTCCCCTCGAGCTGGCCTCATGGCTGAGCGTGCCCTCAAAGTGGCGGAAAAAGTCGGATGCGCCAACGAATGCCCGAAGATGTCGCTCAACTGTCTCCAAGAAGTCGACCCCACCAAGCTCATCGACGCCGAAAAAATGTTCACCGTAAGTCTTCCATGAGATATATATCGAAAGGAGTTATATATCCACAGGAGATATATACCCACAGGAGATATATATACACAGGAGATATACATCCACATGAGATATACATCCACATGAGATATATATCCACAGGAGATATATATCCACAGGAGATATATATCCACAGGAGATATACATCCACAGGAGATATACATCCACAGGAGATATACATCCACAGGAGATATACATCCACAGGAGATATACATCCACAGGAGATATACATCCACAGGAGATATACATCCACAGGAGATATATATCCACAGGAGATATATATCCACAGGAGATATATATCCACAGGAGATATATATCCACAGGAGATATATATCCACAGGAGATATATATCACACAGTCGCAAGATATATATCCACAGGAGATATATATCCACAGGAATATACATCCACAGGAGTATATACATCCACAGGAGATATACATCCACAGGAGATATACATCCACATGAGATATACATCCACAGGAGATATACATCCACAGGAGATATAACACAGGAGAGATATAATCCACAGGAGATATACATCCACAGGAGATATATATCCACAGGAGATATATATCCACAGGAGATATATATCCACAGGGGATATATATCCACAGGGGATATATATCCACAGGAGATAAATATCCACAGGAGATATATATACACAGGGGATATATATCCACAGGGGATATATATCCACAGGGGATATATATCCACAGGGGATATATATCCACAGGGGATATATATCCACAGGAGATATAATATCCACAGGAAATATAATATCCACAGAAGATATAATATCCACATGACTATGGTGTAATGGTTTTTTTTTTTTTGTCTTTTCTGTTCAGTACTGGGACATAGATGACGTTATTCCTTTGAGACCAGTCGTCGAAGTGAATATCGCTGGAGCTTTTTTGACTTCGGATCCTTACACGATGAAATCGACGAAACCCTGGATTACGGGATTCGTGACCGGAGAAGGACTTTTGAAGTCGATCCGTAAGGTTTTAGGAGTTATCTTCTAAATCGCCTAAATCTTTTAGTGCAGTTTAGGAGATAGCTCCTAAATCACCTAAGCCTTTTAGTAAATCGCCTAAATCTTTTAGTTCAGTTTAGGAGATATCTTCTAAATCACCTAAGTAAGTCTTTTAGTTTAAGGGATATCTCCTAAATCACAAGTAAGTCTTTTAGTAAATCGCTTAAATCTTTTAGTTCAGTTTAGGAGATATCCCCTAGATCACCTAAATCCTTTTGTTTAGGATATATGTCCTAAATCTTTTAGTTTAGGAGATATCTTCTAAATCACCTAAGTACGTCTTAGTAAATCGTCTAAATGTTTTAGTTCAGTTTAGGAGTATCCCCTAGATCACCTAAATCTTTTTAGTTTAGGAGATATGAAACATTTTAACTTTTTTTTCCCTTTAGCCCTTCACGTCCAGCCGAAACATTTGATGGAAGAATTCCGGACGCGATTCGAGGAAATCAAAGCGAAGCAGCTCTCGCTCGAAATGGGCGACCCGCAAACAAAAGTCGTCATCGACAAAATCAAACAGAAATATTTCACCAACGACGAAATTTCATCTTTGATCGAATCAGAAGGAAATGTAAAATTATAACCCTAAAAGCCTTCCTACTCTCTTAATCTTTCATAACCCTAATCCTCTAAACCGTCTCAATCATGTATAAGCCCAAACTCTCCGTGTCCTTTGTACCCCCCAAACGTTAAACCAAAAATCCTCCATAATCCATAACCCTAAACTAAACTAATCCTAATCCTCTAAACTGTCTTAATCATTTATAACCCCAAACTCTCCGTTTCCTTTATGACGTTTCCGTTTATCGAACCTGATCCTCCATAACCCTAAAGGCTAAAACCCTTACATCGTTATAACCCCAAAACTGTTGACTTTTGTAGTTTTTTGCTGACGCGGCGTTTAAGTTCCCGGCATTGAAGTCGATCCAGAAACATCGAGGTCCCGCCTTTTTGTATTCGTTGGAATATCGAGGAGAGGGCACTTTGTTCGATCTCTTTTTCAAAGCAAACACATCAGGTATGCACCATTTTAGGGTTTTAGATGTCTCATAATTTTCTTTTATTTTTTAAGTTCCTTGCCATGGTGACGATCTGTTCCTACTTTTCAACCAGAAAACGCGCTATAACCTCAAAGGGACCCCTGAAGACGAAAAAGTATCCAAAGCTGTCGTCAAACTCTGGGCGAACTTCGCCGCCCATCAGTAAGAAAAAGTCAAAAAATGACATTTTATTTCAAGAAATCCGACGCCCCCGGGATCAGAATTGGAGTGGCCCCAGTACGACAAAAAGACACGAAAATTCTTGCGGATCGGCGAAACGGGCGAGATTTCCGTCGGCGAAAACGAATGGAGCGACCTCTACGCTTTCTGGAACGATTTGATGAAAATTAAACCAAAAAAAGAAGAACTTTAAAACTTTTATAGATTAAAAAAGATTAAATTTGAATTGTTCAAAACTTCCTTCGCACTTAAAAATGGACTTTTATCCAATTTCTTTGGACAACCTGTTCACCAATGACGTCATCTTGAACCTCCAATACTGCTCAATCCCCCTAGACCCACAAAGTACTCGATTAATCCTTCAATATACTCGCTTAGTATTTCAAATCTCAAAATACACGTTTAATCACTCAAAACACTTTTAATCCCTGAAAATCCTCAGAATAATAGCTTAATCCCTCAATATATTCGCTTAAATCTTTAAAAAATCACTTAATCCCCCAAAATACTCGCTTAATCCCTCAGAAATATACAAAATACTTAATCCCACAAAAATGCTCTCTTAATTCCTTAAATCCTCAGAATACACCATTAATCCCTCCAAAATAATCACTTAATACATCAAAATAATCACTTAATCCCTCAAAATACTGAATTAATCCCCCAAAATACTGACTTAATCCCCAAAATCCTCGCTTAATCTCTTAAAATACTCGCTTAATCCATCAAAATACTGGCTTAATCCCCCAAAATACTAGCTTAATCCCTTAAAATCCACAGAATAATCGCTTATTCCCTCAATAAACTCAAAAAATAATCAATTAATTCCAGAAAATACTCTCTTAATCCCTTAAAAATATCAAAATACTGACTTAGTCCTTCAAAACCCTCAGAATACTCCATTAATCCCTCTAAATAATCACTTAATCTCCCCAAAATACTAGCTTAATCCCTTGCAATCCTCGCTTAATCCCTCAATATGCAATATACTTCTTAATCTATCATGTTGCCTTAAAAACGAACTTATCTCCCACTTTTAGGACAACCTGTCCACCAATGACGTCATCTTGAACCTCCAATACTGCTTAATCCCCTCAAAGTACTCGATTAATCTTTCAATATTCACGCTTAATCCCTCAATATACTCAGTTCCCTCAAAATACTCGCTTAATCCCTTAGAAATCTACAAAATATTGACTAAATCCCTCAAAATACCGCTTAATCCCTTTAATCCCTCCAAAATACACGCTTAATCCCTATAATACCTCAAAATACTCGCTTAATATCTCAAAATACTGATTAAGCCCTCAAAATACTCGCTTAATTCTTCAATATTTTAGCTTAATCCTTCAACATACTCGCTTAATCCCTTAAAATTCTCAGAATAATCCCTTATTCCCTCAATATATCCAAAAAATAATCACTTAATCCCCCCAAAATACTCGCTTAATCCCCTAAAATATCAAAATACTGACTTTATCCCTCAAAATACTCTCCTAATCCCACAAAATCCTCAATCTACACTCTTAATCTCTCCAATATCACGACCTTAATTCCTCATTTTGCCTTAAAAACGACTTCTCTTCCACTTTTCGGACATGTCCACCAATGACGTCATCTTTAACCTCCCCAAAGTCACAAAAAAAACGCATTTAATTTCACAATTCAACTTTATTTCTAAAAAGAAAAACATTCGTTACATAAAATTTACCTAAAAAATACAAAAAAAGAAAGAAAAAGTCTTTAAATATAATTTTAAACACCCCCCTCGTCCTGACTAGGTAGGGTCCCCACAAAATTCTAAAAAAAAAAAAAAGAAAATATCCTAAAAAATCGAGAAAATTTTTTTTTTGGTCGTTAATAAATAAAGAGAACAATCGGAACGGGTAACATTTTGCGAAAAAAAGGCACTTTTGACGACTTTCGGACGGACTTTAAGGCAAATCGCTCTTTAAAAAGTGTTTTTTTATATAAAAAAAAGTTTGTTTTTTTATATAAAGAAAGACTTTTTTTGAGGGAAAAATGGTAACATGGTCCGTTTTCGAGGGTTTTATGGTATGCGGCCCTTCAGAATGTGGGAAAAAGCGACGTTTTCATTCGTTTTTCAAGTTGTTTCGATCGATTCCGAGTATTTTGGCGGCATCTGTGGCGGTGGAGGCGAGCATGGCGTCCACAATGGAGGTATCTTTGATGCCTAAAAGGTTCGAAATGAGATCCGATCTGGGAGATTCTTCGCCCAGCGATTCTACAGGTGAGGTCATCGCGTGCTTCTTTTTGTGCCGAAGCATCGAATGCTTGAGGGTGAATCGTCGGGAGCAGAAATCGCATGAGAAAGGACGTTCGCCTGTATGGGTCCGCATGTGTCGCCGAAGATCTTCAGCCGACCAGAAGCGTCGGAGGCAAAAGGCGCAGATGACTTTCCGGTTACTGTGGTCTCTCGAGGAGGTTTCGTTTTCTTCAGTTTCCGATGAGCTTTCCAAAGCACCTTTTGCGACCAAACTTTCGTATTCTTTGGAATGGTAGGCTTTTAGGTGTTCTAAAGCGTCTTGCCTTTCTTTAAACGACGATTCGCAAAGGTGACATTTGAAGGGCATTTCTGATGAAATGACGTCTTGAGGCTCTTCTTTTTCTTCTTTCGCCTTTTTTTCTTCTTTGGCGCCGTGTTTGCGTCCTAAGTGGCGGTCGCAGTTGCTTTTGGTGGTGAAGAGCAAAGGGCACGCAGGGCACTTGTAGGGCTTCTGGCCTGTGTGGGTGAGGACGTGGCGGCGTAGGGAGCTCGTCCAGGGGAATTCGCGGCTGCAGTAAGGGCAAGCGACGCGGTTCGGGGCCAACGAGTAGGCGCTTTTTTTCTTCTCTTTGTCGGGCGCGGAGCTTCGGCTTTCGGGCGAGTTGTGATCCTCGGAGCTCGCGTCTTCCGATGTGCCCGCCACGAGTCCTTCTTCGCTTTCGTCGCCGGGGTCGTCTTGGAAATATTCGCGGAAATCTTGGGCGGAGGCGTTGTCCAGCATTTTCGACACGGACGCGAAATCTGGAAAGAAAAACGAAAAAGTTGAAAAACCATAGATAACCAAGCTTTCGCTTTTTTTCGTCTCGTAACCACATTCTTGGTCGCTTAATCCTCAGAAACACGTCACTTAATCCCAAAGTGATACCTTATTAATCACGAAATCCCTCAAAAACCACAAATTCGTCTCTTAATCCATAAAAACGCAAACTACCTAGTTATCGCTTAATCCCTTCGTAAGCCCCTTAAAAGTCTTAAAGCTTCAAATGACACCTTATTTGTCGCTTAATCTCTCGAAACACCTTTTTGTAAACAAGTTCTTGGACGCTTAATCCCTCATAATCATGTTCGTGGTTGCTTAATCCCTCAGAATCTTCACTTAATCCCTAGTATTGCTCACCATAATCCTATAAAATCGACCTTTCACTAGCTTAATCCCTCTAAACACTAGCTTAATCCCTCTATGTTCATTAATCCTTCTATATACTTTAATCGCTCTAAATACTTCAATCCCTCTAAATACTTGATTGATCCCTCAAAACACTAGCTTAATCCCTCTAAAACCTTAATTAATCCCTCTAAAAACTTGATTAATCCCTCTAAAAACTTGATTAATCCCTCTAAAAACTTGATTAATCCCTCTAAAAACTTGATTAATCCCTCTAAAAACTTGATTAATCCCTCTAAAAACTTGATTAACCCCTCTAAAAACTTGATTAACCCCTCTAAAAACTTGATTAACCCCTCTAAAAACTTGATTAACCCCTCTAAAAACTTGATTAACCCCTCTAAAAACTTGATTAACCCCTCTGAACACTAGTTTAATCCCTCTGAACACTAGTTTAATCCCTCTGAACACTAGTTTAATCCCTCTGAACACTAGTTTAATCCCTCTGAACACTAGTTTAATCCCTCTGAACACTAGTTTAATCCCTCTGAACACTAGTTTAATCCCTCTGAACACTAGTTTAATCCCTCTGAACACTAGTTTAATCCCTCTGAACACTAGTTTAATCCCTCTGAACACTAGTTTAATCCCTCTGAACACTAGTTTAATCCCTCTGAACACTAGTTTAATCCCTCTGAACACTAGTTTAATCCCTCTGAACACTAGTTTAATCCCTCTGAACACTAGTTTAATCCCTCTGAACACTAGTTTAATCCCTCTGAACACTAGTTTAATCCCTCTGAACACTAGTTTAATCCCTCTGAACACTAGTTTTAATCCCTCTGAACACTAGTTTAATCCCTCTGAACACTAGTTTAATCCCTCTGAACACTAGTTTAATCCCTCTGAACACTAGTTTAATCCCTCTGAACACTAGTTTAATCCCTCTGAACACTAGTTTAATCCCTCTAAACACTAGTTTAATCCCTCTAAACACTAGTTTAATCCCTCTAAACACTAGTTTAATCCCTCTAAACACTAGTTTAATCCCTCTAAACACTAGTTTAATCCCTCTAAACACTAGTTTAATCCCTCTAAACACTAGTTTAATCCCTCTAAACACTAGTTTAATCCCTCTAAACACTAGTTTAATCCCTCTAAACACTAGTTTAATCCCTCTAAACACTAGTTTAATCCCTCTAAACACTAGTTAATCCCTCTAAACACTAGTTTAATCCCTCTAAACACTAGTTTAATCCTCTAAACACTAGTTTAATCCCTCTAAACACTAGTTTAATCCCTCTAAACACTAGTTTAATCCCTCTAAACACTAGTTTAATCCCTCTAAACACTAGTTTAATCCCTCTAAACACTAGTTTAATCCCTCTAAACACTAGTTTAATCCCTCTAAACACTAGTTTAATCCCTCTAAACACTAGTTTAATCCCTCTAAACACTAGTTTAATCCCTCTAAAACCCTTATTAATTCATCTAAAAACTGATCAATCCCTCTAAACGCTTAAACACTAGTTTAATCCCTCTAAAACCTTAATTAATCGATCTAAAAACTTGTTTAATCCCTCTAAACACTAGCTTGATCCCTTTAAACACTAGCTTGATCCCTCTAAACTTAATCATTAATCCACCTATTACTCCTTCCCTTAATCACGCACATCTTAACTCACATAATTCTCCAAATATTATAAACTTAAACCCTATATATTGCTTTCATAATCCACCCTTAATCCCTCATATTTCTTAGTTAATCTCCATAATCCACCTATCACTCCCTTAATCCCTCACCCCTTAAATCACTTACTCCTCCAAAAATTACTACTTAATCTCTCATAATCCACCTATCACTCCCTTAAGCATTTACCCCTTAAATCACTTAATCCTCCAAATTTTACGACTTAATCCCTCATATTGCTTCCATAATCCACCCTTAATCCCTCATATTGCTTAGTTAATCCCCATAATCTACCTATCACTCCCTTAAGCCCTCACCCCTTAAATCACTTAATCCTCTAAAAATTACGACTTAATCCCTCATAATCCACCTATCACTCCCTTAAGCCCTCACCCCTTAAATCACTTAATCCTCTAAAAATTACGACTTAATCCCTCATAATCCACCTATCACTCCCTTAAGCCCTCACCCCTTATATCACTTAATCCTCTAAAAATTACGACTTAATCCCTCATAATCCACCTATCACTCCCTTAAGCCCTCACCCCTTATATCACTTAATCCTCCAAATATTACGACTTAATCCCTCATATTGCTTCCATAATCCACCCTTAATCCCTTATATTGCTTAGTTAATCCCCATAATCCACCTATCACTCCCTTAAGCCCTCACCCCTTATATCACTTAATCCTCCTAATATTACGACTTAATCCCTCATATTGCTTTGTTAATCCCCATAATCCACCTATCACTCTCTTAATCCCTCAAGTACTCGCTTAATCCCTCATATGGCCTTCTTAATCCTTTAATCCTACCCTTAATCCCTCACATCTTGAATCACTTAATCCTCCAAATATGACAAACTTAATCCCTCCATACCTGGCTCTTTCTTGACTTCATTCTTTAACTTAATCTGCTCAACGATCGCCTCCTTGACGCCTTTCGAGATCTCGCCACTTTCCGCTTTACTCTCGCGGCTCTTCCTCCCTCCAGTCCTCTGCCGCTGGGACCAAAACTCCGGATGCTGCTGCTTCACGTGTCTCTCCATATTCGACCTACAAACTAAACCGTCAATACACAAAAGCAAAGCGGGCTTTCCATACCTTAAAGTGAAACGTGCAGCGCAATGTTCGCAACCAAAAGGCCTTTCCGTCCTATATCTCCTTTGCTTCTGTTTTGGGACCAAAATTCCATTTTTGACCACCATTTTGACTTCTTCTTTCTTCTCTAAAATGCGACCACCGCTGAGGGCCAAACCGCGGAATATTTCTTTTTGAAAATTTGGATATAAAATGGGCGGAGGGATGAAATACGGTAATGGGAGGAAGGGCATTGGTGGCTTTTTGATGCTTAGGTCCATAGGGACGTCCATTTGCGTGGAGGCTTCTTTGGTATGGCGGTTACGCATGTGGCGTTCGCAGTTTGCCTTTGTGGTGAACGCGTATTTGCAGATGGGACATTCGTAGGGACGTTCGCCGTTATGGGTTCGCATATGGCGGAGGACCAAAGTTCGTTCGAAAGATCGAAAAGGGCAGAGGTTGCATTCGAAGTTGGGACCTTCGAGGTGGACGCGGTTGTGGCTTTTGAGGGCTCTTAGGTTGGGGAAAAGGAGGGTGCAGAGGCGACATGTGAATTCCCCTTTGGATTTCATCTTTTTGAAGTCTTCCAGAAATGGGTCTTGCTCTTCTTCGGTTTCTGGGCTGGTGGCGAGCTCGAGGGAGGCGAGGAATTCGCGTTTCGAGGTGAGGTCGTAGCCTTCGATGTTGTTGTTGTCTTCGTAGAAACGGGGACGTTTAGGGGTCGAGGGGGGCGAGTCCGAATACATCGAAGACATCGAACTGCTCCGGGAACGCATACGGGATGCTGAAAGATCTGCAAAGAAAAAAAATGAAATTCAGACTTATTTTATGAAAAATGTGCTTTGAGCTCTTATATCTCCTAAATGGCTGCCCCTAGGCGAATAATGAATAAAGATTAAATTAAAGAAAATTTAATTTTCTACAAAAAAGATTTTTATAGTTTTTTTGTTTGGATCAGTCGCTGAGGAGATAAAAGTGATTTAATGAAAAAGAAACTTTGTATCTCCTAAACGGCTGCTCCTAGGCGAATAATAAATAAAAACTAAATTAAAGGAAATTTAATTTTCTTTAATAAAGATTTAGTAAGTTTTTTTGTTTGGATAACCAGTTCAGGAGTATAAGCGATTTAATGAATAAGAAACTTTGTACCTCCTAAATGGCTGCTCCTAGGCGAATAATGAATAAAAACTAAATTGAAGGAAATTTAATTTTCTTCAATAAACATTTAGTAAGTTTTTTTGTTTGGATGACCAGTTCAGGAGATATAAGCGATTTAATGAATAAGAAACTTTGTATCTCCTAAACGGCTGCTCCTAGACGAATAATGAATAAGGACTAAATTAAAGGAAATTGAATTTTCTTCAATACAGATTTAGTGAGTCTTTTTGTTTGGATGACCCATTCAGGAGATATAAGCGATTTAATGAATAAGAAACTTTGTATCTCCTAAACGGCTGCTCTTAGACGAATAATGAAAAAAGACTAAATTAAAGGAAATTGAATTTTCTTCAATACAGATTTAGTGAGTCTTTTTGTTTGGATGACACATTCAGGAGATATAAGCGATTTAATGAATAAGAAACTTTGTATCTCCTAAACGGCTGCTCTTAGACGAATAATGAATCAAGACTAAATTAAAGGAAATTGAATTTTCTTCAATACAGATTTAGTGAGTCTTTTTGTTTGGATGACACATTCAGGAGATATAAGCGATTTAATGAATAAGAAACTTTGTATCTCCTAAACGGCTGCTCTTAGACGAATAATAAATAAAGACTAAATTAAAGGAAATTGAATTTTCTTCAATACAGATTTAGTGAGTCTTTTTCGTTTGGATGACACATTCAGGAGATATAAGCGATTTAATGGATAAGCAACTTTGTATCTCCTAAACGGCTACTCCTAGGCGAATAATGAATAAAAACTAAATTGAAGGAAATTTAATTTTCCATAATAAAGATTTAGTGATTTTTTTTTGTTTGGATAACCATTTCAGGAGATATAAGCGATTTAATGAATAAGCAACTTTGTATCTCCTAAACGGCTGCTTCTAGGCGAATAATGAATAAAGACTAAATTGAAGGAAATTTAATTTTCTTTAATAAAGACTTAGTTAGTTTTTTGTCCGGATTAGCGGTTTAGGAGATAAAAGTGATTAAGCGTGTATGCGTATAAATAAACCGATTTTCGATAACTATTGACGGATTAAAATGGTTTGAAGGGGACTATGGGGGGTGATTGTTGTGTTGTTGGCAACGGGAGGAGTGAGTCAGTTTGGGGCCCGATTATGTATTTCGATCCGGGCAGACTCCCCTTCAAGCGGGGGCGGTCATCATCCCGTTCCGCCCGCGGTCGCCATGGCGACGCCCGCCGGCCACACCCATCATCCCGGAGCCACCCCCGCTCCCCCTACGGCCGGATCCGTCTGAAATTTTTATTGAGATCGACCTCCGTTCGCCCCCGAAGGAAAAAATTATTTCAAATAAGCATCTTTGTAGTTTCAGGCCCTGGAAACCATTATCTCTTCAAATGAGCGGATTAGGAGATATGATCCATCAAAACCGATTTTTCATTAAACAAGCGTAATAGGAGATATAATCGATCAAAAACCACATTTTCCCTAAATAAGCGGATTAGGAGACATAATCGATCAAAAACCGATTTTTCTCTAAATAAGCGTATTAGGAGATATAATCGATCAAAAACCTATTTTTTCCCTAAATGAGCAGATTAGGAGATATAATCGATCAAAACCCGATTTTTTCCCTAAATGATGCGGATTAGGAGATATAATCGATCAAAAACGATTTTTTCTTAAATGAGTTGATTAGGAGATATGATCCATCAAAACCGATTTTTCATTCAATAAGCGTATTAGGAGATATAATCGATCAAAAACCGATTTTTTTCCCTAAATGAGCAGATTAGGAGATATAATCGATCAAAAACCGTTTTTTCTCTAAATATGCGGATTAGGAGATATAATCGATCAAAAACCGATTTTTTCTTAGATGAGTTGATTAGGAGATATGATCCATCAAAACCGATTTTTCATTCAATAAGCGTATTAGGAGATATAATCGATCAAAAACCGATTTTTCATTAAATAAGCGTATTAGGAGTTATAATCGATCAAAAACCCGATTTTTCCCTAAATATGCGGATTAGGAGATATAATCGATCAAAAACCCGATTTTTCCCTAAATAAGCGGATTAGGAGATATAATCGATTAAAAACCGATTTTTTATTAGATGAGTTGATTAGGAGATATAATCGATTAAAAACCGATTTTATCTTAGATGAGTTGATTAGGAGATATGATCCATCAAAACCAATTTTCCCTTAAATCGCTTATATCTCCTAATTCTGGAGATATGTTGGGGGAGAAAGATGAAAAAGCTCAGTTTACCTTGCGGCTCCTCCTGAGGAGACGGGATGTCATACGGATCCATCATTTTCCCGTTTGGAGATCACATCTGAAAAAAAAAAAAAATAAATAAATAAAATAAATTAATAAATATCTCCTAAATAGGTCATTTAGTCCGTTATATCTTCTAAAATCGGTCATTTTCTAGGTCGATCAAAATCGGGAATCTCCGCTTAATCCCTCTAAATACTTAATCCCTAAAAACTTACTGACTAAATCCTAAATTATTCGCTTTCTTAATCCCCATATCTCACCTATCACTCGCTTAATCCCTCAAAATACTCACTTAATCCCTCATTGTATTGTTTTCTTAATCCCTAATTGTATGGCTTTCTTAATCCCTCAAAAGTCTTAATCCCTTTAACCCATAAAAGTGGTTCATCCTTCAAATCACTTAATCCCTCCCATATTACTAACTTAATCCCAGGTTTTCTTAATCCCTTTAACCCATTTTAGTGCTTAATCCCTCAAACCCCTAAAAACACAATTAATCCCTAATTATATTGTTATCTTAATCCCCATAACCAACCTATCACTCGCTTAATCCTCAACCCACAAAAAACGTCGTTCTAATCCGCTCACATATGATCGTAATCCTGTGCAAGATATATTATAAATCCCTCAAAATAATCGCTTAATCCTTCAAAATACTAGCTTAACCGTTCAAAATAATCGCTTAATCCCCCAAAATACTCGCTTAATCCCCCAAAATCACTCGCGTAATCCCCATACGTGCTCGTCCTTCAATCCTCAAAACTTACTGTTCAGACCCACACTCTCTTAATCCTTACAGAAACTCTCTTAATCCCTCAAAAAACTCTCTTAATCCCTCAAAAACCTCTCTTAATCCCTCAAAAACTCGCTTAATTCCTTAAAACGCTCGCTTAATCCCTAAAAAATCCCTCAAAAACTCGCTTAATCCCTCAAACGCTCGCTTAATCCCTCAAAATATTGTCTTATTAAGCGAGCATTCAAAACACTCGCTTAATCCTTCAAAATACTAGCGTAATCCCCCAAAATATTATCTTAATCCTTCAAAATACTCGCTTAGTCCCTCAAAATACTAGATTAATCCCTCAAAATACTCGTTTAATCTATTAATAGTACTTAGTCCTTTATATAGCTTTCATAATGCACATAGTCCACTCCTATTATACTGTTAAATGTTAATATAGGTATCTTCTAAATTTTCGAAATTTTTTTTTTTGCTGTTTAGGAATCTGCTTCCAGACGATCTTGAAAAGGTAGTAAACGACAATGTAACGTTTGGGAATCGTAAAGAAGAAGAAAAAAAATGGGATGTCTTCTAAAAAATAATTTCCCAGGCGATCATCCGACTGTGAAACACGCGAGCATTGTCTTTCGGACACACACGCGGGAAAAAAATCATTAAAAATTCCCTCCCGCCCAACCTTCGGGTTCACCCTCCCTAGGGGAGGGAGGCGCGGGGGGAGTCCGAGGAGGACTCTCGGACAAAAGATGTGGGAAGATGAGAGAAAAACGCGGAGAAGGACGGAGGAGCCTTTAATTTCGATCAATTTTCGTCGTCTTTCCCAGAGAATTTTTACTCAAGGTTACAGGAAAATGAAAAAAAAAAATTAATAAATACGTCTCGTTTCTATAGTTCAAGCCCTTTGTCATCCTTAAATTCCATTATTTTAATAGATTTAAACTCTTATATCTCCTAAAACACTCATTTTAAAATTTCAACCGATCATATCTCCTGAAAAATTCATTTTATAAGTTCCAGCATCTTCTAAATCGATCATTTTAATCTAAAACCCAGCATTTTCTAAATCTTTACGTTTTCTAAATTTATTTTTTAAAGCCGAGTAATATCCTAAATCAGGTTTTCGAAAGCTCAGTATCTTCTAAATAGTCCTTTAAAAAAAGGCAGTGTCTCCTACATCAGTTTTTGAAAGCCTAGTTATCTCCTAAATCGATTTTTAAAAGAAGAAAAGCTTCTCCGAAATAGTTCATTTTAAAAAACGCCGATATCACCTAAATCGGGTTTTTGAAATCAAAGTATCTACTAAATCGGGTTTTTGAATTCAAAGCCTCTCCTCCTAAAGGCTAAATCAGGTTTTGAAATCACCGTATCACCTAAATTGGGTTTTTAAAAGCCCAGGATTACCTAAATCGGGTTTTCGAGAGCCCAGTATCTCCTAAATCTGGTTTTTGAAATCATAGTATCTTCTAAATTGGGTTTTTAAAGGCCCAGGATCTCCTGAATCGGGTTTTCGAAAGCCCAGATTCTCCTAAATCTGGTTTTTGAAATCATAGTATCTCTTAAATCTTTTTTTTAATTAACCGATATCGCCTAAATCGAATTTTTTTAAAGCCCAGTATCTCCTAAATAGTATTTTTTAAGCCCAGTATTTCCTAAATCGGGTTTTTGAAATCCCTGTGTCTCCTAAATAGAGCTTTTTTGAAAGCCCAGTATCTTCTAAATCGGTTTTTTTGAAATCAAAGAAACCCTATTTCCTAAACCAGGTTTTTATGAAAGCCGAGTATCTTCTAAATCGGATTTTTGAAGCTCAGTATCTTTTAAATCGACCGTCTCACCCCTGAATCATCTATTTTATCACAATTGTCTTCTAAATTGGACACATTTTAGGATAAATCACATAAAAATCACGTTTTAAATGTCATCTAATACTGAGTTTGGAGTGTGAGAGGGGTTGGCTAGGTTGTTTACTTCTACTTTCTCGGGCTGGTTTCCTTGGTGACGGGTAAACAGGTTTCGTGAAGATGACGCGATTGGTCCAGATTCGTCCTCCTCCATCTTGAGAGGGGGGTGGGCGGATCTCTAAATCAGCGTCATCCCTTTTGAGATTTCCGCCATTTTCCATCCCCCGGCGAGGGGCGAGTTTCGCTTTTTCCCCGTCGCCATGGAGATTCGAGTCTTTGTTATCGCACAACATTCGGCCCCATCTCCATGGAAACGCAGCCCGCAGATCGAACAACGGAAATTTTCTCAACAAAAAAAAATTTTTTTTCTACTTACGAAATGTAATAAAATTTTCCTGTCAGCACTCCTGTGACGTCATTGGGAAACTGGATCAGAAAAACTGGAAAAAAAAAAAAAAATTATTTTTAAAAAACTGAAATTCCACTGAAATATCACACTAAAAATAGCCAAAAATCACGTTTTGGGTGAAATCAAAAAATGAAAATTTTCGGGCCAAAAGTGAAGAAGGGTCCCCCCTTTGGTGAGGTCGAAAAAAATGTTTTTATATCCAAAAACCGACCTCAGATTCGTGTTTCTCACCCTAAAAATAGCCAAAAACCACATTTTGGATGAGATCTAAAAATGAAAATTTTTGGGCCAAAAAAGTGAAGAAGGGTCCCCCCTTTGGTGAGGTCGAAAAAAATGTTTTTATTTCCAAAAACCGACCTCAGATTCGTGTTTCTCACCCTAAAAATAGTCTAAAACCAAATTTTGGGCCAAATCAAAAAATGAAAATTTTTGGGCCAAAAAAGTGAAGAAGGGTCCCCCCTTTGGTGAGGTCGAAAAAAAAATGTTTTTATATCCAAAAAACGACTTCAGATTCGTGTTTCTGACCCTAAAAATAGCCTAAAACCACATTTTGGATGAGATCTAAAAATGAAAATTTTTGCATAAAAAAAGTGAAGAAGGGTCCCCCCTTTGGTGGGGTCGAAAAAAATGTTTTTATTTGCAAAAACCGGCCTCAGATTCGTGTTTCTGACCCTAAAAATAGCCCAAAACCATGTTTTGGATGAGATATAAAAATGATAATTTTTGGGCCAAAAAAGTGAAGAAGGGTCCCCCCTTTGGTGGGGTCGAAAAAAATGTTTTTATATCCAAAAACCGACTTCAGATTCGTGTTTCTGACCCTAAAAATAGTCAAAAACCACATTTTGGGCCAAATCTAAAAATGAAAATTTTGGGCCAAAAAAGTGAAGAAGGGTCCCCCCTTTGGTGAGGTCAAAAAAAATGTTTTTATTTCCAAAAACCGACCTCAGATTCGTGTTTCTCACCCTAAAAATAGTCTAAAACCACATTTTGGGCCAAATCAAAAAATGAAAATTTTTGGGCCAAAAAAGTGAAGAAGGGTCCCCCCTTTGATGAGGTCGAAAAAAATATTTTTATATCCGAAAAACGACCTCAGATTCGTGTTTCTGACCCTAAAAATAGTCAAAAACCACATTTTGGGCCAAATCAAAAAATGAAAATTTTGGGCCAAAAAAGTGAAGAAGGGTCCCCCCTTTGGTGAGGTCGAAAAAAAATGTTTTTATATCCAAAAACCGACTTCAGATTCGTGTTTCTCACCCTAAAAATAGTCAAAAATCACATTTTGGGCCAAATCGAAAAAATGAAAATTTTGGGCCAAAAAAGTGAAGAAGGGTCCCCCCTTTGGTGAGGTCGAAAAAAATATTTTTATATCCGAAAACCGACCTCAGATTCGTGTTTCTGACCCTAAAAATAGTCAAAAACCACATTTTGGGTCAAATCAAAAATTAAATTTTTTGGTCCAAAAAAGTGAAGAAGGGTCCCCCCTTTGATGAGGTCGAAAAAAAAAGTTTTTATATCCCAAAACCGACCTCAGATTCGTGTTTCTCACCCTAAAAATAGCCTAAAACCACATTTTGGGCCAAATCAAAAAATGAAAATTTTTGGGCCAAAAAAGTGAAGAAGGGTCCCCCCTTTGGTGAGGTCGAAAAAAATGTTTTTATTTCCAAAAACCGACCTCAGATTCGTGTTTCTGACCCTAAAAATGGCCAAAAACCACAGTTTTGGGTGAGATCGAAAAATGAAAATTTTTGGGCCAAAAAGTTATGAATTTTTCACAGTTTCTCTCATATCTCCTAATATGTACTCAAAAGTTTATTTTTGGGATATATAAAGGAAAAGACGGATGAAAATGATGATTCATGGATGTCTCAATTGCATTCTTTGTCGAAAGGGAAAAAAATTGAGGAATCAACAAACAGACTCATCTCGAGAGGCTTTTTATCTCTAAAAAAACAGGGAGGAGGAGATAAAATCTTGACGGAAAATCTGTATCGGATGATTTATCTCTGATGTGGGTTTAGAAAAAAAAAATTTCAAGGTGTGTTCAAGTTTTGAGGATTTCAATGGAATTTTAGGTTTCTCAGAAATGAGGAATTTATTTATTTAAATAAAAATTAACCTAGTTTTTGGCTATTTTTAAGGTCAGAAACACGAATCTGAGGTCGGTTTTTGGATATAAAAACATTTTTTTCGACCACACTAAAGGGGGGACCCTTTTTCACTTTTTTGGACCAAAAATTTTCATTTTTTGATCTCATCCAAAATGTGGTTTTAGACTATTTTTAGGGTCAGAAACACGAATCTGAAGTCAGTTTTTGGATATAAAAACATTTTTTTCGACCCCACCAAAGGGGGGACCCTTCTTCACTTTTTTGGCCCAAAAATTTTCATTTTTAGATCTCATCCAAAATGTGGTTTTTGGCTATTTTTAGGGTCAGAAACACGAATCTGAGGTCGGTTTTTGGAAATAAAAACATTTTTTTCGACCTCACCAAAGGGGGGACCCTTCTTCACTTTTTTGACCCTAAAATTTTCATTTTTAGATCTCATCCAAAACTTGGTTTTAGGCTATTTTTAGGGTCAGAAACACGAATCTGATGTCATTTTTTGAAAATAAAAACATTTTTT
>JAGWEN010001421.1:0-28855 GCA_018703685.1 Orius laevigatus | reverse complement strand
TTTTCGTCGAAAAACTTCGAAATCGAGGTTCTAAGAGTTGATATTTTGTCGAAAAACTCGAAATCGAGGTTTAAGAGTTAATTTTCGTCGAGGTTTTTGACGAAAATTTGGCTCTTAAACCTTTGATTTTGAGGTTTTTGGACGAAAATTAGGCTTTACAAATGTTGCTTTTGAGGTTTTTGAAGAAAAATGGCTCTTAAAACGTCGATTTTTAGGTTTTGGACGAATATTTGGTTCTTAACCTTGATTTGAGATTTTCGACGAAAAAAGGCTTTTAAAACTTTTATTTTGAGCTTTATGGACGAAAATTGGGCTCTTGAAACTTTGATTTTGAGGTTTCTGACGAAAAATGTCTCTTAAAACTTTGATTTTGAGGTTTTTAGACGAAAATTAAGCTTTACAAATGTTAATTTTGAAGAAAAATTCGCTCTTAAAATGTCAATTTTAAGGTTTTTGACGAAAAAAGGCTCTTAAAACTTTGATTTTGAGGGTTTTTAAAGAAAAAATGGCTCTTATAATGTCGATTTTAAGGTTTTTGATGAAAAATAGCGTTAAAATATGTTCAGAAAGAGAAGAAAAACTAAAGTTTTGGGGGATATTTGGGGGGAAAAAAAGGCCGGTCTAGTGAATGTGCCCGGTGGGCCGAAAACGGCCGATCCGCCCCTGCACCCATCAACTCACCACTCTCCTATCACCTCCTCTACCAACGTTCAATACTTTCCCATCACCTACCCTACCTCCTGGTCCTTCCCACAATAACTTTCTCAGTGAGAAAGTTTAAAATTGATTTACTAGTCTGTATTGAATTAAACAGTAAATTATGGATAAAGAAACAAAGATAAAAATGTTGCATTTAGTTTATTAAGATTTCATACAATATGCGGCTGGTGCTTTACAAGAACAAGTCGAGTCAAACTGAACCAGAGCCATAACGCGCACCAGAAAATCACAAGTGGAAGAAAATCAACGATTTCCATATTTTAGTATCTTATGGCAAAATAATGGAATACAAAAAACACCAGGTGTTCTACCATTTGGCTCATTTCAAAGTCATTTTTTGACATTCTGGCTAATGACGGACTGAAAATGCTGTCCGTCGCCGAATGTCGCTTTTCGGTTGATTTCTTTATGACGGTCCCTGGAGACAATTTCTTCGAGGATTTCGCCGTCACCTTTCACGAGGCGTGATCTTCCAGTTTCTTCGTCGTAGACTCTCCGGACGACATTTTGCTGCTTTTCCCAGTCTTCTTTTCTCATCGGTGCAAACGATTTGGCCTTCGCTGCAAGTTCAGGAGGAGGCAATGGACCGCAGACTTCTTTGCTCTCGGATGTCTCTTTGACTCGTTTCGAAGGAGGAAGAGGACCACAAACGTCATCTTCTTCTTCTTTGAACTTCTCTTTTGGAAGAACGTTCTCTTTTCTTCTTCTCTCTTTTTTATGCTTCTTCTTATGACTTCGCTTTTCCTCTCGACTACTCTCTCCGCTTTTTACCTTTCCCATCATAAATGGAACATCAAAGTTATCACTGATAATCACAAACCATTTAAATTAGAAATGGTTACCTACTAAACACATACCATAAATACATAATAGATAAAATACGTAAACAATCAATCGGCAATCGCTCACTATCATTCAAAACAAACAATTTGAAGTTATGTTTCAAAGTAGCAGTGTTACCAAATTCCATGTTGACCAATTCCTCTTTCATTTTAAAATTATTGAATTTTTTGCATCTTTGGACTACGGCACCGGAAAAACATTAATTTTCAGGGGCGGACTGCGAGGATACATAGAGCCCCGGGTCATGTTTTTTTAAGAGTGATTTTTGTTCAGTGGCTCCCAAACTGGGGGCGTAAGCTACACCCCGGGAGCTCAAGATATTTTTTTTGTTTGCAAATATCCCCAAAAATTCGTGAAAAACTCAAATCAACATTTGTAAAGTAAAGCCTAATTTTCTAATTTAAAGGCAAATTTTCTTCCAAAACAAAACCTCGAAATCAACATTTATAATTGCCTAATTTTCGTCAAAAAAACCCTCAAAATCAAGTTTAAATTGGCAATCTTTCGTCAAAAACCTCCAAATCATGGTTGTAAGACCAATTTTTGCCAAAAAATCTCAAAATCAACGTTTTAAGTGCAATTTATTTTGTCAAAAACCTCAAAATCAACATTTTAAAACCCAAATTTCATTCAAAAACCTCAAAGTTGGCATTCAAAACTTTAGGGGAGGAGTGGGGCAAAAGTTTTAATTTGTTTAAAAGGGGGGCGCACTGTGAAAAAGTTTGGGAACCTCTGATTTTGCTGAATATATTTTTCTAAAAGCCCATTTTCTGTTAATATCTCCGGGCGCCCCCTTAACTGAAAACCCACCCACACCCTAAGGTCCCAGTCCGCCCCTGACCCTCCCACCAACATTCCACATCCTCCCGGACCCTCCCATCATCTCCTCTACCCTCTTGGACCCTTTTTAAAGCAACATCCCAACATCCAACATCCCTCGCACCACCTCCTCATTAATTTACCTGAACCTTGTTGAACGTAATTCTGCCCGATTTTGAACCTTTTTACACAAGAGGGACCATTTTAGGGCAAATATCAAAATGGCCTCTTTCAAAAATCAAGGGTTCATTCAATAACCTACACGTCATAAGCTTAAATAACTAATTTTTTGTTTTATTTTGTATACTAAGTAGTTATAAGTGCTTTTTGAACTTTTTTAATACATTATGAAGGCGTTGACTAGTTAAAACAAAAATAAAGGATTAAAATTAAAACTTAATAGGTAACATTGAAAATAACGTGATGAAAAGAATAAAAGAAGCCGAATTAAAACCCCGTATTTACAGTTTTTACACGCACAAATAAAATTGAAAATTTTTTTTCTGTATTGATCATTTAGCTTTTAAGCGCTTCAAGTCTGCTCTGCATTTCTTCAAGGTCATCGTCTTCGTCTTCAGTGGTGGCTTCTGCGGCGGCGGACGAAGTTCCTGGAGTCTCGGTGACAGCAGCCGGGGCTTTCCCGAGGGTACCTTGGGTCAATTCATACAAAACCTAAAATATAAGATGAGTTTTGATTGAAATAAAGTAAAATAAATTACTTTGTCGATTTCTTCTTGCGCTGCTTCTTCCATTTCTTCCGGGTCGTCCATCGTATCCATGGTTTCTTCAAGCATCTCTTCTATTATACCGGCTTTCATCATCTCCTTCGACATTTCCCTCATTGAAGCAGCAACTTCGGGGATTTTAATGAGCCTCTGCATTGACTGCATCACTTCTGTCGATTTCTGAAGAGACCCGCAGACCCTCAAAGTAGCTAAAAACGCCATCATTTCAATAATAAGACCAAAACCCTCATACCTAATTGATTTTTCATCTGAAGCTGAATCGAGTTCAAATGAGCTTTTGAAGTGTGGATTTTCGTAATTGCCTTTCTCGAGCGGATCACTTCTTTCGCCAAAATCGTACAGACGGCTTTGTCACCTTTTTTTGCCGCTTCTCGCATAGAAACCTTCACTTTTTCCTCCTCCCTTTGTATACCTGACAAAAATACCATAAAAACAATATAAAATAAAATTTTCATCAAATACTTCTTATTTGTCGCTCTAAAGTTGTACATTCTCTTCGGATTTTTCGAGACCACTCATTTACCTAAAAAGATCAAAATATGTATCTTGGAATATCTATCATGATGAACTTTAATGATCTATAACTTCCACAATTTTTAAACCATTTTATTGTTCCTTATACCATTAAAAAGCTATTTTGAAGACCTAAGAGCCAACAAATGGATATGATTGCTCAGACGACTCTTTGACCCTCAAAAATGTTCCCCAACATTCATGAATAGCAGATGAAAGGACGGACCAGCTGGATGCATTAGATTTTACAAATCACCACAAAGACCCAGCAACCAAGTGATTTAGACAGTTAAAGCACCAAGAATGTAAGCATTCAGGAAATTCATGATCACAACAATTCCAAGGAAATACCTACCATAATCTTTGGATCTTTTTCTTGAGATTTCCCAAAAAGGCCCATTTTGAGAAGTAGAACGACAGAAAAGATGAAACCGACGAAAAGTCCCTTCTATTCACGATTCAAACGCCTTTTCCTTGTTTGTTTTCCACTTTAAACACATTAGGAGCGAAAGTCTTTGAAATAAGGATTTTAAAATAACTAATCTTGTTTGTTTTCTAATTTCTAAGAACGTCAAATATCTGACAACCTTCAGTGACTCAACTCTGAAGAGGTTATCCAAGGCATGATTAACAGTGACGTCTTATGACGTCATTGGAATTATTTTGAAACGGCAATTTACTATCCAACCATTTTAGTCCTCTAAAAAGTGCTTTTTAACCAATTTCAAGCGAATTTTCATAATTAAAATGTGAATAAAACTCTTAAAAATCCGCTAAAAGCTAAAAATAAAGTGATTTCGCTAATATGGTTGGCCAACCTGACAATTTGTAACCTTTTGAAGTTCTTGTAACCGTGCCTCAACTTTTTGATAAAAATTGTTATTTTATCTTGCGGTTAAACTTTTTGTGATATATCGGAAATGTTTTCTTCTTTTTCAAGGTCGGTTCTTCAAGACTTGAGAATCCTTTCGAGAATTTGTAAGTATATTGAAAAATTTTAGGTCCATGATAAGTTGGTGCTAAGAAGTAAGAACTTGGCTGCTAGTTGTGATAGACTTGAAACTGGGATTATTAGACTTAACTTTCAATTTATTTTTACAGCAAGAAGCAGGTCGACTTTGGCCAACGAAGAGCCTGCAAATGAAAGGAGCGATGAAAGCAGCTCTGTGTCTCTTCAGCAGCGGTACGTCTACCCCGAGTTTCTACCAGACCCAACAATTAAATGGAGAAACTCAGTCAGAGAGAAACTAGAAAGAATGGACATGATAAAGCGAAGGACACAGATCGACATTCCCGAATTTTACGTCGGCACAATCATGTCAGTGACTTCAGCGAATCCGCACGCTTCTTCTAAAATGAACACTTTTATGGGCATCTGCATCCAACGACGCTATTGCGGCCTCCGAGCTGAATTCACCCTCAGGAATGTCGTCGATAAACTCGGAATCGAAATCTGCTATAAACTCTACGATCCTAAAATCCAAAAAATCGATGTCATCAAACTTGAGAAACGTCCAGATGAAGAACTTTTATATTTACGAGACGCTTTACCGGAGTTCAGCACTTTCCCCGAGGACATGGAACCAGAAATTTTACCCGAAGGGACCCCGGTTCCGGTCAACATGACCAAAGTAAAAATTTTTTCATTATTTTTCTTAATTATTCTTTGTTTACCAGGTTATAATGAAACCGAGACCTTGGTGCCGAAGATGGGAAAGGACTGATTTTGTCGGTATCGATCGAGAACATTTGATGACCCTCATATCAGATAAAATGAAAATGCAAATTCCACGACATAAAACACCTTGGGAAAAATACGATTTGATGAAAATCTACAGGTAATTTCCTTGTTTTTATTCCAACTGTACACTAATTCCTTTTATTTTCTTAGAAACACGATTCCCGAAGAAGATCAAAAAGAAATATTTGCCGAAGTCAATTCTGAACTGCACAACTTGGAGATTACGAGGCAAAAACTTAAGCGGAAGAGGTCTTTCGTCAAGCCGAAGAAAACTGCTTAGATTTTTAGTGTTGTGTAAATATTAGTCATTTAATAAAAAAAAAAAAAAAAAAAAAAACTTTTTAAAACTTGTTTTCCCATATTTGTTTTCCCTAATGAAACCTTATCTTTTGTCAGATGAGAGGTTAAATTTTCTACTTTCCTGTTTTAACAGATGTATTTTTTTTCATCTAAAATTAGTCCCAAATTTGCCAAAAAGTTTTGTTTTATTTTCTGTGTTAAAAATGGCGAAATGTGTTTGAGATAGTGAAAAATGAGTCATTTCGACGAAGCAGTGACTTCCGAGACTGCTTCCACCAATTGCCGTTGTAAAGCAAGGAAAAAATATTCCATTTTTACTCCATCATTGAGGTTGATCAATTTTTTTAAATTAATTTAAATTTTTATTATCAGGAGCTGCGCTTCGCCGAGGCAAAAATTGAAAAATCTAAGAAATGAAAAGTCGAAAAATAAAAGCTGTCAATGTGGACGATCGGAAAAGAAACTTTTTTTAGACGAAACTCTGGAAAAAGGGCCTTCTACGTAAATAAAAATTAGCTCCGAAAATCAAAAAACCAAAAATTTTCAGTGATTCGTCTCTATCAGATTTTTTGAACGGTCAGACTCTTTTGAAGGATTTTTCAGACGATTTCGATAAGTCGATCGAAGAGGAGGTCATCGAAGAGATTTTTAGTCGAAAGGTCAAAAATGTTCGAACAAGACTGACTGAAGAGCAGAAAATGCTTCTGGCGATGGAAAAACCACCGTTGGATCGTCTCAAAGAAATCCCAATTGAATACCTAAAACCGAGAGTTCCGAACAAGGTACATGTCCGATCATGGGAAAATCTTACTTCTGTTTTTCAGCCAAAAAATCAATTTCCAGAAGACCACTTAGGAAATTTTATCAAAAACGTCCAACAACGTGCAAATGTCGTTTGTGTCGAAGTAAGTGACATTAAATTCTTTTAAAAAAATAAATATTGTTATTTTTTTTCTCAGACGTTTCTTTTCAGAATTTAAACAAGAAGCCATATTTACATCCAAATGTGGAAAAAATGTTCCATGAAAACTCAGAGGTAAAACGTTGACCTAACCTCACATTTCTAACCTCTTTCAGAACTCAACGAATGAAATCAGCCAAGGGACGCAGACTGAAATCAACTGGGATAGGTTTCTTCAAAAGAAACTTTTCTACGAAATGGACATAGAAAGGAAAAAATCGTTTTTATTTGATGTTATAACACCAGATAAAAATTGGAGGGAATTTCTGTCTGAATTGGAAGACCATAAAAAAATTAATATAATTGATCCCGATCTATTTAAAAGTAAAATGCCAAAATAGGGGCTTTATTTTAAAATATTTAAAAGAGCTTTTCGTGGTCCTTTTATGTTTGCTCGAAATTTCCGATGGATAAAAACGACATTTTGGACAAAGCCGTCAATACGGAGACAGTCCAATTTGGCGTTTCTGAATTGGATTCTTTTTCTGAAAATCTGAAGTTTGGTAAGATCAATTTTACTTTGGTAATTTCTTTTATAGTGATACCCAAAAGCAGGCAAAAGGAGGAGGAGATACCGCACAGAAAGAGACCGAACGTTCAAAAAGTGAACAGGTATTCAAAAGTTTTAGGTTATCCGAAGTAATTTATTTATAGGAGATCCTCCAAAGCATCCTATCTGGCGAGTTATCCGCATCGGACTATTTAGGTTGTTTAAAAATAATCGAGACTATACAAAAATCGATTTGAAATTGGAAAACGAAAATAAAAGCGGAGACAATTTAAAGGAATTAAACAATTTGAAAGAGCATCATCTAAAGCACATAATGAAAGAAGTTGACCATCTATTTGAACTCGATAAGTCAGAGACCATTGCAATCTCAATTTGTAATTTTTCAGTTTTCATTTTAGGTTTCTGAAGACTTTTGAAAGTGAAGGAAATTAAACGATAAAAAAAAGAATCGTTTTTTATTTATTGCTGTCACAAATAAACTAACCTCCAAATTCTAACCTTTTTGGAGGTTGTAACCAATATAAACGATGTGAATAGTTACAAACATCACAGATAGTAGGGCAAGTGGAAAAATTTATGGGCATAAATCAGCATGAAAATTGGCTTATTGACACAAAATTTTCCACTTAAATAATCGACCATAATTGAAACAAGGGCATCAAAAACAAATTATGTAGGTAAAAAATGTTTATTATAAAATTCAAGAGATCTCAAGGTATTTTTTGAAAGGCTCCCATGCCCTGAATATTTTTAAGAGATGGGATTGATGGCTCCACGCAAATTCAAATAGCCAGCAATAATGTCACTGGGTAACTTGGTGATGGTTGCGTATTCTTCGATGGTGGCAAAATGAAGTTTGGTTTGTGGATCCGTGTATTGGGATCCTAGTCCTGATATGTCTGAGTATTTCTTAGGTGGCATGAGTAATGGTGGGGCTCCAATGTTGGAATCTAAAAAGACATTAAATTAAATCTGAAATTTCGTGGTTCTCGCCTATTTGAATTATTTACATAAAGGGGTATCTTGGGGCCATGGTAAGCTCCTTTCTTGGGCTAAAATCTGCTTGAGGGATTTCCAAGTTTTTTTCTTTCCGCCGGCCGTAATCTGATGATGAAAGTTCGGATTGCGAAAAATAGGTCGACGCTTTTCTTCGTCGTCCATCTCATTCGCTGCGTCTTCGCCACCCTCCGCTGGATCTCCGGCACTCGAACTTTGATGCTGAAACGTCAAAAACACTAAAATAATGAATCCCGTACAATTCATGCCTCTAGCTGGATGGGTAGGTAATAGGAAATACATGATGGGAAATATCAAAAGACATGATAGTTGCTTTTGAAGTGCATTACAGGATTACATAATATGAAAATTATGGGTAGACACATACCCACTATGAAAGGTATGATGGGAAAATATTGATCAGCATCATTGTTGCATCCCAAATGTATGATAATGATGTAATTAAAAGCATAATTTAAAAAAAGGTACTTACACTCTTTTTCTTAACCATGTTTTGTTTACGTTTTTGTTATCTTATCAATTACGATTTTTATCTGTCAGTAGGTTATAGTTGGTCATCAGTTTTACCACTTCCCTATGCACTTCCCGGTTTAAATTCAGATGACCAACATAACGTCCATTATTTTAGCATCGATTTCACCTTGCGATTTCAGACGATCGATAAAATATACCAAGAACACTCCTGTAATATTGATGGATATAATATGTATTTTTAGCGGATTTCCGTAGGAAAGTATTTTCTCATGTAAGGGAAAAAGAGAAAATTTAAACATAAAAGGAAAATTTTTGCCACTCACGGTAAAGAGCTTCCAAGCTACAAAAGCCCCAAAAATTTTACCAAAACACAAATTTTTGGTACAGCAATTTTAAAACATTAATTATCCAGGGGCGGACTGGCCCGGGGGGAGGGGTGGACAGAACCCACCCGCGCCCCCCCGGGTCAGGTTTTAAAGTAAGCTGTCCCCAGGAGGGTGTGGGAAAGCTCAAGATTTTTTTTTGTGTGCAAATATCATCAAAAATTCGTGAAAAACCTCAAAATCAACATTTTTAAAGCCTAATTTTCGTCAAAAAAAAGTTTTAAAAACCTCGAAATCAACATGTGTGAAGCCTAATTTTAGTAAAAAAAAAAAAAAAAAAACAACCTCAAAATCAACATTAAAAGCCAAATTTTCGTCAAAAACCTCAAAATCAACATTTCTAAAGCCTAATTTTGGTCAAAAAACCTCGAAATCAACGAGCCTAATTTTCGTCAAAAAACTCAAAATCAAAATTTATAAAGGCAAATTTTCGTCAAAAAACCTCAAAATCAACTTTGAATTGGCAATTTTTTGAATTGAATTGTCAAAAACCTCCAAATCATGGTTATAAGAGCAAATTTTTTTAACCTCAAAATCCTCAAAACCTCAAAATCAACATTTTAAAACTCAAATTTCATTCAAAAACCTCAACGTTAACGTTCAAAACTTTAGGGGGGAGGGGGGAAAAGGTTTTAATTTGTTTAAAAGGGGGCGCACTGTGAAAAAGTTTGGGAACCTCTGTTTTTGCTGAATATATTTTTCTAAGAGCCAATTTTCTGTCGAAATTTTCTCCCCCCCCCCCCAACCGGGCGCCCCCTAAACTGAAAACCCACCCGCACTCTAAGGTCCCAGTTCGCCCCTGGAATTATCCCTAGACAATCGATAAACAACGACCCGCTTAACAAAAACCCTGCTATTCTATCACATCTTAGTATGTATTTGGTGGTTTATGTGCTTTGTGTGGTTTGGCTGATTTGGGAGGTTTAGGCGGTTAGGTTGGTCAGGGTGATTTGGACGGTTCAGGCGATCTTTGCGGTTTGGATAGTTCGGGCGGTGTGGGTTTTAGGCAGTCGGAGTAGTTTGGGAGGTCGATGTTGTTAACCACGTTGTTATAATGCAAATGCCACATGATTAAAATTGTACAAAAATTTTTATTTGAATTACTAAATTCCCAGTGACATCATCGGTGACATGGAGAGGAGGCAGATTAAAATGAAGGAGATGGACGAGATGGTTGAAAGAAGAGAAAGGATCCGATGCGCTTTGAGCGGCTCAGCTCGAAAAGTCTGCACGAGCCTTGGCAATGCCATGAAACGCTTTTATTCCTTTTCACGTTCGACTCTTTGGGTCATTTTCAGCTCGTCTGCCATCCTTTTTTTCCCTCTTCTCGTCGAGTTCCAAAGAACCAAGATCACCAACATGCAGAACATGCAGAAAAACAGGATTCTTTATGGATCGATTTATGACCAATAAATTATGATTTTTTTTTAAATAAAAAAAAAGCACCTCTTGCTTTTGGCTGTGGCAGGTTGACGAAGGTGGGGAAGTGATGGGTTGGTGGTCGGGGAAGTGGTGGGAGGGTGGGGAAAGTGCGTAAGGATTTGATAACCAGACTGAATAGGAAGAAAAATTCTTTTATCTGGTTCGCGATCAATGTTTTCCTTTTCTATAATATAGGGGGAAGGAAAGAATTCCATGTACCTCTGCATCCGCTATGGCCTTTTAATCGAATAAGACAATGCTCAAAATAATTTATTTTTGAAACTGCATCGGTTTTTTGCACTTGAAATCCGGAATGTCTTCAATAACCTTCTTCATGGCGGAATATTCGCAACAGTAAACGTAACCTTTAAAAAGGTCGTTTTGGTAGGTGGGCCATTTATTTTTGGCGCAGACGTCAGTGCACATGTGCTTGGGTGGAGAGGTTAAAAACGGGTTGTTCGTCGCGATGAATCCCATGCAGGAATCGTCCTGAAAAACATCAATAAACCATCTTTCGTGTGACGTCATACCTGTGGGTTATGAAGGACTTTCCAGTAGTATTCTGGTACTGGGAGTTTCGTGCCTTTTTCCAAATATAAAGGTTTTCCGTCAATATCGATCAAACCGTAGGTACCAGTTGCGACATCCATGTCGACTCCAAGCTTTTGAAATTTAAAATGTATACGTTAACAGGAAATGGCTGTTCTTACTGCAGATGAGACGGTTCTCGAGTTGGTTTCGACACGTAGCCAATGGCCGGCGTTGATGGATTGCCATTGGGGCGCTGCGTTGATGAAGAAATAAGTCAGAAGTTGCCACGGGCTAAAAATGAAGTCCGCGTCCGGTGCGAGGTGACCGCGAGCTAAAAATTTCGTCTCTTTCTGATCCAAGAATTTGGCAACGCTTTTCGCTCCCAAAGTCGATTTCACCGCTACTTCTTGGTTCGTCTAAGCATCAAAAGATGATTTCGTCCTGAACAGCCAAGAACTTACAAATTTGTATGCGTTGTCCGGATTGTATCCTTTGAAAAGGTACTTTTCACCTCGACTGAAACTAGGGCGACCTGTTGATCTGTACACTTTTCCTTCGATGACACCTCCCAAGATCGTATGAGTAGCAAAATACGTCAATCCCAAGTCAATATTGTGGCAAACTTTAACCAAAGAGTGCCATTCGTCGGTCTATAAAAGAAAAATTCGCTCGAATCTTCAAAATGAAGTTCCTTACTTGAAATCCGATATCCAAAATGGTTCCTTTGTTTTTGGCACATTTCTCGTGGGTGTCTTTGATGCTTGCTGATGCTCTGCTTTTACAGTCCAGTTGATCAAAATTGACTTTTTTGTTTTTTACCAAAACTTGGGAGTTTTCTTCGCAAATTGCGTTCTCGAATTGAGTTTTGGAAGTTTCGATGTAGTTTTTGTTTCCAGGACAAGAGAGAAGGATCGACTAATGGACAAATTATGGATCATTTCAAAAACACAGATGAACCACTTATTGGCCATCGCGATGAAACTAATGGTCAGATTGAGTCCATCGTGTGGCAATTCAGAACGTACTTCTCCTTTTCTGAGATAAATAGTTGAATCTTTTCCTTCGGATTTTGGTACCAGAAGGGTGTAGACCTTATCGGGCCCACTTGTCAAGATCAAAGGCTCGTTCTTTTTCGGTAAATCGTTGTTTATCGAAATCGCACATCCTTAAAAAATTAAGGGTTAAATTTGAAATCCCCCCTTCCCCCCTTTTTCTTACCTTTCCCAGCGAGACCTTCGATCCCGACATAAACTTGGAAAATTGCACATAAGAAAACGAAGACCTTCATTTTGAAACTGCATGATTTTGGATTTCGTTTTATTTTTTATACGCTTTCCCAATAACGAACAATTGTGTCAATTTGACCATTGAGTTTGCTCTCAATAATAATTTTTTGTTCTATCCTCAAGCAAATATTTGTCACTTCCTCAACCTAGAGAATCTGAATAAATCAAAATCCCCGAAATCACCATTTTTCTACAAATCAGTACTTTTTCTACTATGCCTACCTAATTGCTATTCAATTTTGCTCGCTCTGTTTCCTTTGTTTAGCACCAATTTTTAGTGTAAACGCAACACAATTAAATCTAAAGAAACTATTTTTGATTAATTTATAGGGCATGAATTAATAACTTAATTAAAATCCGACCAAGAAGAAGTAAACATCAGGTAATAGCCCCGCATTCCTCTTCACCGCCACTACTCTCCTCCACCATCCCCCACCTCCCCTCACCTCCCTCACATCCCCTATCCTCCCCCACCACCTCTACCCTCCTCGCCTTTCCACTATTCTCTTCGGCCCTTCCCTACCCTCCTCGACCCAAAAAGGTACCCATCATGCATCTCAAAAGTACCCATAAATGAGGTTTAAAAATTGTATTAAACGAAATCTAAAACTTTATTACAATCAAAATTAGGTACATAATCAATTGTATTTCTAAGGTCATTGTAATTACAACAATAGATAAATCCTTGGCTGAATTTTTTCTGCATTACTGGCCAATTGTGATCGGAACAGATGTCCGTGCACAATAATCGAGGAGGTGAAGAAATAAATGGGTCGTTTGTCGACACAAAGGCGATGCACGAGTTTTCCTAGATGAAAAAATTAATAAAAATCAAATGGATAAATCTTTTACATTTGGATTATGGACGATTTTCCAAAAGTAGTTTGGGACTGGAATTTTTCCTTTCTCTAACGTCAACTTGATTTCTGTCTCATTTTCTTTTCGGAGGACAAAGTCGCCAAAGGTGCCTGTCGCTACGTTGTAAATATTCTGAAAATATTTCATTTTAACTTCATATTTTTCAAGTATGTATCCGAAAAAGAATTTCATACCGATTTTGAATTTTGGCGAATTTTGTTTTCTAATTTCCTCCAGCTTCCGCCATTTATCGACTGCCATTGTGGAGCCGCGTTTGAATAGACGAAAGTGAATCTTTGCCAGGTCGTGAACGGAAAATCGTGTACGGGCGTCAAATGGCCTCGAGACAAAAATTGAGACTCGTTCAAAAAGGTTGCCGTCAAATTCACACCCAGAATGTTGTCAAAAACTACTTTCTGATTGGCCTAAAATATCAATTTTTTTTTTGTTTTCTATTTTTTTTTAAATGAGACTCACTCGTTTGTAGGACTTATTCGGATCGTAGCCCTTGAATAACCAGTTAGCTTCTTTTCGAAAGCGGCTTCGTTTGTAAAGTCCACCTTTGACGAGATCCGTGAGCAAAACGTGTCTCGTAAAAAAGGTCTTCCCTTCCTCAATATCGTGACAAACCGTCAATATTTTATTCCATCCTTCACCCTATAAAAAAATTACAAAAATTGTCCAAATTCAAAATAGACCTGAAATCCGATTTCTATGATTGTCCCTTTTTGGGCGCATCGCTTTTTCGTGTTCAAGACTTCGGGGTTCACGTCGTACTTGCAAGTGACGTTTTCGAATTTTGTCGGCTTTTCGTCCAAATATAAAACTCCAAGGTCGCATTTCACGGTTTGCATAAATTTTTTGGTCAAATTGACATGATTATTGTGGGTAGGACATGCTACAATAAAGGTCTAAAATTAAAGAATTAATTTTTTATTTCAGTTGAGTTAGATCAGGAGGTGAGGGTGGAAAAGGTGTTTGTGGACAGGGGCGGACTGGCCCGTGGACAGAACCCACCCACGCCCCACCGAGAATACATAGAGGCCCCCGGGTCAGGTTTCTTTCTTTTTTTTTTTTTTTTTTTTTTGGCGTTATTTTTGCTCAGTGGCGCCCCCCTAGGGGGGTGTAAGCTGTCCCCAGGAGGGTGTGGGAAAGCTCAAGATTTTTTTTTGTGTGCAAATTTACCCAAAAATTCGTGAAAAACCTCAAAATCAACATTTGTAAAGCCTAGTTTTCGTCAAAAGTTTAAAAAACCTCGAAATCAACAAGTGTGAGGCCTAATTTTAGTCAAAAAATAAAAAATACCCCAAAATCAACATTAAAAGCCAAATTTTCGTCAAAAACCTCAAAATCAACATCTCTAAAGCCTAATTTTGGTCTAAAAACCTCGAAATCAACGAGCCTAATTTTCGTCAAAAAACCTCAAAATCAACATTTATAAAGGCAAATTTTCGTCAAAACCTCAAAATCAACATTTGTAAAGCCCAATTTTGGTTTAAAAAAAAAACCTCGAAATCATCATTTATGAAGCCCAATTCTCGTACAAAAACCTCAAAATCAACAGTTGTAAAGCCTAATTTTCGTAAAAAAAAAAAAAAAAAAAAAAAATCAACATTTAAAAAGTCAAATTTTCGTCAAAAAACCTCAAAATCAACTTTAGGTAAATTGACTATTTTTTGTCAAAAACCTCCAAATCATGGTTATAAGAGAAAATTTTTGTTGTCAGAAAATCTCAAAATCAACGTTTTAAGTGCAATTTCTTTTGTCAAAAACCTCAAAATCAACATTTTAAAACCCAAATTTCATTCAAAAACCTCAAAGTTGGCATTCAAAACTTTAGGGGGGAGGGGGGCAAAGGTTTTAATTTGTTTAAAAGGGGGGCGCACTGTGAAAAAGTTTGGGAACCTCTGTCTTTGCTTAATATACATATTTTTCTAAAAGCCAATTTTCTGCGCAAACCGGGCGCCCCCTAAACTGAAAACCCTCCCACACCCTAAGGTCCCAGTCCGCCCCTGTTTGTGGAGATGTCTGTAGAGCACTGAATTTTTAAACAAGCTCAAGTTTCAACATACTTCTTTGTTCTCCAATTTATAAATGTCCTGTCCGTTTTCAAAAGAGGGCAAATAAAAATAATTAGTCGTATTTTCCTTTAGTAAAAAAGGTTCGTTGTCTTTTGGAAAGTCTTTTTTCAGCGATATCGAACAGCCTGAAAAATTGTCAATCCGAATAAAATAACGTGGATTTTTACCTGCTGCGAATACCTTGATTTTGAGATGTTGATGCCTTGAAATGGAGGAAATCGTTGAAAGTAAAGGAAACTATTCATCGTTCTTGAAGGCTCCAGTATGCCTTTGTCGATCAGATTGGACTGAAATTCTCAACAAGGTAGCCTGGTAACGGTAACACCTTTACAACTGGAACAAGTAGGGCGCTTTATTATTATTTTTTATTCTTATCTATCCTTATGAATATTTTATTATTTCTATTTTCTCCTTCAAAAACGATACCTTTTTTAAAAATTGACGTTGGAGACGTACGTCCGTGTAGCATGTTTTAATAACATAAATTAATTTTTTTCGGTAGTGTTTTGTCACTTTCTTTGCTCAATTATCTAGATCGTCAACAACCTGTTTATGGAGAATGACCCCATTGTCTCCGGACCGGTTGACGGAGAACTAATTATCCAATTTTCTGCAATGAAGAAGACAAAAATTAATTTCCCCTGATTTCCGAATCCGAAATTTTTCTTCCGAAAATTTCAAGTCCAATTACGAATTTCTGGACTGACGAACAGAACTGCTTGTACGATTTCCATCTATTTTGGATAGGTTACCTAAAGACCGAATACTGTAACGATAAAGAGGATTCATTTACAATTTTAATTTTTGTTTTATGGGTAGGAAATAATTTTTAGGCCAAACTTGCACTTTTCTTGTCTGACAAAGGGAAGTCACGGGTGAGTGAATCGCCGATCATGCCAAATTGTTTTTGGTGCCTCTACATTAAAAGAAAAAGAAAGAAAAAAAAAGAAAAAAAAAGAAAAGAGCCTCGAGAAGCAGCGGATTTCCTCCGGAAAGGCCTTCCCTAAGCCTATCTTTGATGTCCTAATTATCCCCCCCCCCCGCCTCAGTAAAATAAAATGGGTCTCTGAGCCCGGAGCCTCCATCGCACCGACCACAATAGCTTCAATTCCTCTAGAAATCAGCTAAAAATTTTCATAGCCTGACGAATATTAATCAGGTACATATCGACTCAAACCACGTGATTTTCACCGCCAAAAGTTCAAATTCTAAAATTAATTTCATCAATGCCCTAAGAAGTAGCTTCTTCATCGTATGCGGGCTTGATCTGTTTTCAAATGTGATTTCTCAGTTCTTGAGCAGCTCCTATGATCAATTTCGACCATCTCCTGCTGTTATTTCCTAAGATCACGAAATTCCATTTAATTCCCTTAGGAGAGTCCCAGAACCGCTTAGGCGATTTTAACTGTCTTCTACTATGGTCCTTGGGCCATAATATATTTCCGTCACCATTTCCATCCATCTCAAACGTTCCGGTATCGTAGAAATCGAAATTCCATTTAGGCCCCTTAGCCAAGTCCCAGAACCGATTTTGAGATTTGAACTGCTATTAACTATGATCCTCGGCCCCTAGGACCTTCCCGTCACGATTTTCAACCATCTCAAACCTTCAGGTTCCGAGAAAATCACGAAAATGCCCGTTATGCCCTAAGCGAAGTACCAGAACCGCTTTCTCGATTCAAGCCATTTTCAATAGGCTTCCACCTGGTGAAAAATAAACTCTAAATATCAAGTCTCGACCTATATTTTCGTGATCAGGAGATCGTCCTGACTACGAATATATAAGCCTCTAAGCCGAAAGACGCCGTGAGGCCGGCCCCAATAGCCTGCTTTCCTTCGGATTTCCGGAGGAGGAGTAGTCCCCCGTCATACCTTGATACTTTTCTTGGTAATTTTGTAAGCAATTACTTATCTAGAGAACTAGAGCCAATTCAAACAAAAGGATCATCATGATAATACTTAATCATCTCTAAGAATCAAATATAATTTTGTAGAGCTGTGGTCTGATAATATGTATATACTGAAATGTTAAACAGAAACACAACAAGAAATAATCAGTGTAGAGCATTTAGACTATGTACTGAAGTTTTTTTTAAAGATTTTAATGTTTATCTTATGCAGTTTATGATCAAGAGGTCTTGCCTATACAAATAAAGTTTACTAATAAAATTTACTCAGTTCCAAATGATGTATTGTCAGTTTTACGAACATCAAAACTTTGGTAATTAAAATAATAATAAAAATTTTATACGTGTGAATATTAGCACTATTGTAATAGCTATACCTTATAATAGGCATAGGCGGTCTCGAAAAATTTATTGGTAAATTGAGTAGGTTGCTAAGTATGATCTTAAACATTTTTATTTTATTACTAACTCTATATTGAGTTTAATTTACTTCATAAGGATCCCTTCATATAGACATACAAATTGCACAGAAAATTCAGGCGCCCCAACAATTTTCGATACTCGGTATAACATTTGATCTCGCGCAATTGGATGCACAAGTATATTGAATTTAATTTTATAATGATAAATGAAAGAATGGTGTTTTCTCAGCTATTCTCACGTATTTCTACAAATGTGCTGAAACAAACATACCCAAAATTGGTCGATATTGGCTCCTTGGCGTTCCCATGTAGCACTTATGAACTGAATATATCACAAGGTAAGATCTTTTCAATCATAAACAAGCCAGATGTTTACTTTTCGTTCTTTTACAGGAAGTGCTTGGAAGCGATCGTCACCTGAAAAAAGGTTGGGAATACGATTATTTCAAAACTTGGATGGGAAATGGAATGTTCACGACTTACGGAGGACGATTGGACGAAAAGCGATTTCTCCATTCCGTAAACTACAAACTAAAACGATAAAAATTGGATACATCAATATCATGCTAATGATTTGGTTGAAAATCTTTATGAGACAAACGTTAATGTCCTAGAACACATTGCCATATGCTCTTTACACATTTCTTGTGGTATTCATGCGAGTTATTGCGTGAAAAATTCAAATAATAAAATAATTTACAGAAGCTATATTGGGTGTGAAGATGGACGAGAAAAGTGAAGAAGGGAAGAAATATGTATCATCGCTGAAATAGTAAGTTCATTTTTTTTAAATTCATTTACGACACACCAGTCACGACTATCAATGCGGCACTATTTCATGACGGAATGTTCAAAGCAATGCTGAAGAGCTTTCTAACGGTGTACATGTCGATAAAATTAATCAAAGATTTACGGGTACTTCAGGAAGGAAGCAAGAGACTGATTATTCTTTTTGTTTATCCCTCTATTATTAATCTTTTTTAAGCATTTTAGATTGTGTATGCTACAGAGTACTCAATGGAATCTACATGAAGGATTGGATGTTCAAATTAACGCCACTTGGAAAATTCTTTGATCACTATCTCAATATCAACTACGACTACACTAGAAAAGTATGTAGGTGGATGGGGAGAGCCAAAACTAATTTAAAAATATTTTTGTTTAACGATTGCGTTCATTCTAACATCGATTTTTAAGGTGATACGCGAGAGAGTAGAATTAAAAGGAGAAAAAAGCATAAACTACAACGAAAGTGTAGACCGCGACTTGGGTAAGTAGTAAGTTCTGAAAAAAAGTGCTAAATCTGGCCGGTTTTTTCAAAATGGCGGACGAAGCACAAGAGGGTCACACTTTTTCAAATTTGGTTCCCTTTTTCATCTAATTCTCCTGCACTACATAATAATTAATATAATACATACATATTATGTTTTTAATTAATCAGTTTAGTCAAATAAAAAAACCTTCAGTAGCGCCCTTAATATTCGTGAATGGTCGAATTATCCTTTTCCTTTTATTTCTAGGAATAAAAGAAAAAAAACCATTTGTCGACACTCTCCTAGAGGGTGATTCAATTCTCTACAACAGCGAGAATAAGATGATAACAGAAATCAGCGCTTTATTGTTTGCAGTAGGTTAAAGACACGTTGCGTTTAACTCTTTACGTTCCATTCTTGATTTTAGGCCCATGACACTACCGCTGTTACCCTAACGTACGTTATATTCTGCCTAGCAAACAACAAAGAAATTCAGGTAAATTTTTAAACTTTACTTCCTTATTTATTTTGGACAATTTAACAGAAAAAGGTGTTCGAAGAACAAGAAAGCATATTCGGAACAAGTAAAAGGGACGCGACTCCTCCAGATCTTAAACAAATGACTTATCTTTCTCAGGTTTTAAAGGAAAGCATGAGATTGTATCCAACCATTCCTTATCTGTCAAGAGAACTAGAAGAAGACGTTTTATGCGGTGACAATTTTTTCTCCTTTCCTTCAATCACAAAGAATGGATTTTTAAACAAGTACCTAACCATAAATTTTGTATTACATAGATGATACACTCGTACCAAAAGGATCAAACGTATTAATTCTCCCATTGGCAGTCCATAGAAACCCAAAGATTTATCCAGAACCTGAAAAATTCGACCCTGAACGATTTCTCCGGACGAGTGCCGAAAAAGACATCCTTACGCCTACTTACCATTCAGCGCCGGACCCAGGAATTGTCAAGGTAACTTATTCCTTTCCTTCTATCCCAATTAAAACTATTTTGCAGGTCAAAAATACGCCGAGTTGACCCTCAAGGTTGTTTTGTCGACGGTGATCAGGAATTTCGAAATTGAAGCCGTTACCAAACCCGAAGAATTGGTCTTTCAAGCTCGCTATTGTTTTATTGACCGAAAAACCAATTCTCGCAAAGTTTATTCCTCGAAATTAAACATAAATAGTATAATTTAACAATTGGAAATATAAGCCAATATGTAGTTCATATTAACGGAAAAAAAAGTGAAACTTGGAGTTAATTCGTTAATACTCTTGTCCTCTGTCCAACTTACAGCTGTTAATCTGTAATTAAATAATAACTATGTAATTTATCTTTAATAAAACTCTTTTTTTTAAATATTACTTTTAACTCTATATGCTTCACCTGTAATAGGTAGGTTAAAAAACTTATCAAGAATCTAAATCAATAAAGTCTTCCCTAAAGTGTTTCTCATCTCAAAAGACATTCCCGTGCCAATTTTCGATCCTTTCCGCCCTCAGTTCCCAAAGATGATGGTTAAAAGGTGTTGGATCAAAAAGGCACAAATCCAAAATAAAAATTGTCGTATCGCCTCAGGATTTTGACCTGGCGAATCCAGGTTTTGTGAGAGCATTTTCGACGCCCCGTTACCCAATATAATAATGGAAAACCTGAACAAAAAATTTGCCTGGGCATTAATTTTTTTTAACTTTCTCAAAGAGAAGTTATTGTATTACCGTCGGATTCGGGTTTTTGGGGAAGGGTCTTCCAGACCCCCTAGGGTCAAACTGACTTTTGATCTTTGCCGGACATGACTTTGTCTGTGGTGCCGGCCGTCCGGCCGTCCGTCGCCTTTTTTCTCGGAACACTTCACGGCCACAATTTTCATCCGATTTTCACGAAATTTTCACACAATCTTCCTTTCGTGGTTATCTTGAAAGTGACGAGAGCGATTTTTGAAATTCGACAAAATGGCGGAGATATGTCTGTCTAAAGTTTGCAAAAATGTGCTACGGGCTTTCTACCGGTCCGATCTTCACCAAATTTTAACCAAATAATCTTCACGTGATCCCGATTAAATTTCATTAACTAATTAGGTAATTAATTATGTAATTAGGTAATTATGACTAATTAACTTAATTTTCTCATTTTCATAAAATTATCACCAAATTCAAGTTATGATTGAAAAAAAAATTTTTTTTTCTCAAAAATTAATTAATTAATTAATTAACTAATTAGGTAATTATATTGAGTTTGAGTGAAATTATTCCCATTTTCATAAAATTATCACCAAATTCAAGTTATGATTGAAAAAAAAATTTTTTTTCAAAAATTAATTAATTAATTAATTAACTAATTAGGTAATTATATTGAGTTTGAGTGAAATTATTCCCATTTTCATAAAATTATCACCAAATTCAAGTTATGATTGAAAAAAAAATTTTTTTTTCAAAAATTAATTAATTAACTAATTAGGTAATTATATTGAGTTTGAGTGAAATTATTCCCATTTTCATAAAATATCACAAATTCAAGTTATGATTGAAAAAAAAATTTTTTTTCAAAAATTAATTAATTAATTAATTAACTAATTAGGTAATTATATTGAGTTTGAGTGAAATTATTCCCATTTTCATAAAATTCAAGTTATGATTGAAAAAAAAATTTTTTTTCAAAAATTAATTAATTAATTAACTAATTAGGTAATTATATTGAGTTTGAGTGAAATTATTCCCATTTTCATAAAATTATCACCAAATTCAAGTTATGATTGAAAAAAAAATTTTTTTTTCAAAAATTAATTAATTAATTAATTAGGTAATTATATTGAGTTTGAGTGAAATTATTCCCATTTTCATAAAATTATCACCAAATTCAAGTTATGATTGAAAAAAAATTTTTTTTTCAAAAATTAATTAATTAATTAATTAACTAATTAGGTAATTATATTGAGTTTGAGTGAAATTATTCCCATTTTCATAAAATATCACCAAATTCAAGTTATGATTGAAAAAAAAATTTTTTTTTCAAAAATTAATTAATTAATAATTAACTAATTAGGTAATTATATTGAGTTTGAGTGAAATTATTCCCATTTTCATAAAATTATCACCAAATTCAAGTTATGATTGAAAAAAAAATTTTTTTTTCAAAAATTAATTAATTAATTAATTAACTAATTAGGTAATTATATTGAGTTTGAGTGAAATTATTCCCATTTTCATAAAATTATCACCAAATTCAAGTTATGATTGAAAAAAAAATTTTTTTTTCAAAAATTAATTAATTAATTAACTAATTAGGTAATTATATTGAGTTTGAGTGAAATTATTCCCATTTTCATAAAATTATCACCAAATTCAAGTTATGATTGAAAAAAAAATTTTTTTTCAAAAATTAATTAATTAATTAATTAGGTAATTATATTGAGTTTGAGTGAAATTATTCCCATTTTCATAAAATTATCACCAAATTCAAGTTATGATTGAAAAAAAAATTTTTTTTTCAAAAATTAATTAATTAATTAACTAATTAGGTAATTATATTGAGTTTGAGTGAAATTATTCCCATTTTCATAAAATTATCACCAAATTCAAGTTATGATTGAAAAAAAAATTTTTTTTTCAAAAATTAATTAATTAATTAACTAATTAGGTAATTATATTGAGTTTGAGTGAAATTATTCCCATTTTCATAAAATTATCACCAAATTCAAGTTATGATTGAAAAAAAAATTCAAAAAATTAATTAATTAATTAATTAGGTAATTATATTGAGTTTGAGTGAAATTATTCCCATTTTCATAAAATTATCACCAAATTCAAGTTATGATTGAAAAAAAAATTTTTTTTTCAAAAATTAATTAATTAATTAACTAATTAGGTAATTATATTGAGTTTGAGTGAAATTATTCCCATTTTCATAAAATTATCACCAAATTCAAGTTATGATTGAAAAAAAAATTTTTTTTTCAAAAATTAATTAATTAATTAATTAGGTAATTATATTGAGTTTGAGTGAAATTATTCCCATTTTCATAAAATTATCACCAAATTCAAGTTATGATTGAAAAAAAAATTTTTTTTTCAAAAATTAATTAATTAATTAACTAATTAGGTAATTATATTGAGTTTGAGTGAAATTATTCCCATTTTCATAAAATTATCACCAAATTCAAGTTATGATTGAAAAAAAAATTTTTTTTTCAAAAATTAATTAATTAATTAACTAATTAGGTAATTATATTGAGTTTGAGTGAAATTATTCCCATTTTCATAAAATTATCACCAAATTCAAGTTATGATTGAAAAAAAAATTTTTTTTTCAAAAATTAATTAATTAATTAATTAACTAATTAGGTAATTATATTGAGTTTGAGTGAAATTATTCCCATTTTCATAAAATTATCACCAAATTCAAGTTATGATTGAAAAAAAAATTTTTTTTTCAAAAATTAATTAATTAATTAACTAATTAGGTAATTATATTGAGTTTGAGTGAAATTATTCCCATTTTCATAAAATTATCACCAAATTCAAGTTATGATTGAAAAAAAAATTTTTTTTTCAAAAATTAATTAATTAATTAACTAATTAGGTAATTATATTGAGTTTGAGTGAAATTATTCCCATTTTCATAAAATTATCACCAAATTCAAGTTATGATTGAAAAAAAAATTTTTTTTTCAAAAATTAATTAATTAATTAACTAATTAGGTAATTATATTGAGTTTGAGTGAAATTATTCCCATTTTCATAAAATTATCACCAAATTCAAGTTATGATTGAAAAAAAAATTTTTTTTTCAAAAATTAATTAATTAATTAACTAATTAGGTAATTATATTGAGTTTGAGTGAAATTATTCCCATTTTCATAAAATTATCACCAAATTCAAGTTATGATTGAAAAAAAAATTTTTTTTTCAAAAATTAATTAATTAATTAACTAATTAGGTAATTATATTGAGTTTGAGTGAAATTATTCCCATTTTCATAAAATTATCACCAAATTCAAGTTATGATTGAAAAAAAATTTTTTTTTCAAAAATTAATTAATTAATTAACTAATTAGGTAATTATATTGAGTTTGAGTGAAATTATTCCCATTTTCATAAAATTATCACCAAATTCAAGTTATGATTGAAAAAAAAATTTTTTTTTCAAAAATTAATTAATTAATTAACTAATTAGGTAATTATATTGAGTTTGAGTGAAATTATTCCCATTTTCATAAAATTATCACCAAATTCAAGTTATGATTGAAAAAAAAATTTTTTTTTCAAAAATTAATTAATTAATTAACTAATTAGGTAATTATATTGAGTTTGAGTGAAATTATTCCCATTTTCATAAAATTATCACCAAATTCAAGTTATGATTGAAAAAAAAATTTTTTTTTCAAAAATTAATTAATTAATTAACTAATTAGGTAATTATATTGAGTTTGAGTGAAATTATTCCCATTTTCATAAAATTCAAGTTATGATTGAAAAAAAATTTTTTTTTCAAAAATTAATTAATTAATTAATTAATTAGGTAATTATATTGAGTTTGAGTGAAATTATTCCCATTTTCATAAAATTATCACCAAATTCAAGTTATGATTGAAAAAAAAATTTTTCTTTTCAATAATTAATTAATTAACTAATTAGGTAATTATATTGAGTTTGAGTGAAATTATTCCCATTTTCATAAAATTATCACCAAATTCAAGTTATGATTGAAAAAAAAATTTTTTTTTCAAAAATTAATTAATTAATTAATTAACTAATTAGGTAATTATATTGAGTTTGAGTGAAATTATTCCCATTTTCATAAAATTATCACCAAATTCAAGTTATGATTGAAAAAAAAATTTTTTTTTCAAAAATTAATTAATTAATTAACTAATTAGGTAATTATATTGAGTTTGAGTGAAATTATTCCCATTTTCATAAAATTATCACCAAATTCAAGTTATGATTGAAAAAAAAATTTTTTTTTCAAAAATTAATTAATTAATTAATTAACTAATTAGGTAATTATATTGAGTTTGAGTGAAATTATTCCCATTTTCATAAAATTATCACCAAATTCAAGTTATGATTGAAAAAAAAATTTTTTTTTCAAAAATTAATTAATTAATTAATTAACTAATTAGGTAATTATATTGAGTTTGAGTGAAATTATTCCCATTTTCATAAAATTATCACCAAATTCAAGTTATGATTGAAAAAAAAATTCTCAAAAATTAATTAATTAACTAGGTAATTAGGTAATTATATTGAGTTTGAGTGAAATTAGTCCCATTTTCAGAAAATTATCACCAAATTTAAGTTATGTTAGAAAAAAAAAGGATTCATTTCCCCCGAAATTTATGGATCCCCCGAAATCTGTAGACCTTTGAGAAAGTTCGTGTCTCTGGGCAAGCTCCAGGACCAATACTTTTTTTTGTTTCCTGAAATTTTTTTTGAAATGGAGTTATTTTGAAATAGACTATTGGTTTCAATGTATGGCACAAGGAATTCGATGGCATGAACTAATAAATTCTAAGACCAATATTATTATTTTTAGTTATCGCTTAAAAAAAAAAATAAATAAATAAATAAATAAATAAATAAATAAATAAAGCACTTAAACTAAAGAAACTACTCAAGGAAAAATTTTAATTTTTCTTTTCAAAAACAACATCACATTCGTACCTACTCAGCAACCCAAAAAACTAGAAAGTATCAATTTTCCTGAAGATTTGAAAAAAAAATTAATTAATTAATAAAAGGTCCAAAAGAAGATCGGACCCGGTAGCAAGCGAGTATTGCACTTTCACCAACAAACATCCAAACATCAATACTAGCGATCTATTGAGAAATTCGAAATTTCCCTTTGACATTTCAAGATTTTACATACAATCATACAATGCTAAACTATATTTGTGTAAATTTTATAAAGATAGGACTAGAATTGTGGGAAAAAGCTCCTCACGAAAATCACGCGACCGCGACGGCCGGCCGATAAAGATCACTAGTCAGATAGTAGATCACTACGGGGTCTCTTTGGCCCTTCCCAAAATCCCGGGTTTCAGCGTAACTTTCTTTTTGAGGAAGTTAAAATTTGACTTGATCGGCGACCCACTTTACCATGACCTTACCATGTGAGACGATTTCCAATAATGATTTGAATCCTTAATAAATTAATTTAGTGAATATTAAACAATGAGGAAAACCACACAGGATGACCTGTTTCAATTCTCATTAATGCCGAATCCAGCGAGTGATGAATAATGAATAAATCCCCTTCGCGGTAAAGTCACTCGGCCCTCTAACGGGTTTTGGCTCGAGATGATGGTTTATGCAATTAATACACGCCCTGTTTGACTTAAAGGAGGAAAAAGTGGATTTCCGGTGGTCTAAATCGGAAAATGAACAAACTCCGATTATTAGCGGATTTCCGGAGGAAAGCAGGCTATTGGGGCCGGCCTCACGGCGGCTTTCGGCTTAGAGGCTTATATATTCGTGATCAGGACGATCTCCTGATCACGAAAATATAGGTCATTCCCAATCTTGGCGATATATATATATATATATATTTATATATTTATATATGTACCGACGCGATAACTCGAGCTAGGATTGTTTGAATTAAACGAGACTTGGTATTTAGAGCTTTTGTCTCACCAGGTAGAAGCCTATTGAAAATGGCTTGAATCGAGAAAGCGGTTCTGGTACTTCGCTTAGGGCATAAAGGGCATTTTCGTGATTTTCTCGGAACCTGAAGGTTTGAGATGGTTAAAAATCGTGACGGGAAAGTCCTAGGGGCCGAGGATCATAGTTAATAGCAGTTCAAATTTCAAAATCGGTTCTGGGACTTGTCTAAGGGGCCTAAATAGATTTTCGTGATTTTCTTGTAACCTTAAGGTTTGAGATGGTTGAAAATCGTGATGGGAATGTCTGATGATCCGCAGACCGTATTAAGAACGGTTCAAATGACGGAAGATGTTCTGGGACCCACGGTAAGGGGCCTAAATGGAATTTCGAGATTTCTTCGATACCGTAAAGTTTGAGATGGTTGGAAATGGTGACGGAAATATATTATGGCCCGAGGACCATAGTAGAAGACAGTTGAAATCGCCTAAGCTGTTCTGGGGCTCTCCTGAGGGACTTAAATGGAATTTCGTGATTTTTGAAAATAAGAGCAGGAGATGGTCGAAATCGATTATAGGAGCTGCTCATGAACTGAGAATTCACATTTGACAACAGATCAAACCCGCATACGAAGAAGAAGCTACTTAGGGATTTATGAAATTAATTTTTTTTTTAGAATTTGAACTTTTGGCGGTGAAAATCATGTGGTTTGAGTTGATATTTCTAGGCTGATTTCTAGAGGAATTGAAGCTATTGTGGTCGGTGAGATGGAGGCTCTGGGATCAGAGACCCATTTTATTTATTTTACTGAGGTGGTGGGGGGGGGGATATTAGGACATCAAAGATAGGCATAGGGAAGGCCTTTCCGGAGGAAATCCGCTGCTTCTCGAGGCTGCCTCGAGGCTTTTTTCTATTTCCATGTCCGTCGGGACTTCAAGAGATTCAGAACGCAATTTTTCAGACCTCAGAGTTGGGAACCTGATGCTTAAAGGCAGTAGCAACTTTGAACACAGATCCCCAGAATACGATCAACAAACTGATTCATTCATTCAAACTCTTGCTTTAAATAGTTTAAAATAATCATGTAGGAGAAGAGGATGATATGTAATTGTTTACGTAATATAATAATAACTGAAGTACCTACGGAAGCTCCTTTTAGCGTAGAGTTTGTTCGAAATGAATCTGCTCTCGGTTGTGCATTCTTATCGACTGAGGAAACGTGAGTCACGCCCAATTGCGATCATTGAGCCTTCCATTGATGCGAACTTCCGGGGGAAAGGGTGCAAGAAACTCGAAAATCGTGAAAACTGCTTTGGAGTTTCAATTGTTGAACTAGGACGCAGGAAAACTTTCTGTTTTCAATCAAAATTTGAACTTAAAAAAGCCCCCGAGAAGCAGCGGATTTCCGGATCTTTGATACCTAGGATTTAGGAACCCGTAGCGTTCCGACCAAATCTTTGAAAATTTCAAGTCGATTGACTCACAGGGAACGAAGATATGAGACTTCAAAAACCGGATTTTAACTGTAACAATGTTTTTCTTGAATTTCTTCTCCTTCGCCTTCTTTTTTAGCCAGTGCCTTTTTCAGGATTTAGTCCGCTAGGTCAAAAAAAAAATTTATAATAAAAAAACTGAACTTGGACAATTTAGTCGCCTACCTAGTATGGGTACCTACTATCTACCTACATGGGGTCTACTACCCTATCATCTACGTCATGATTCAACCAAAACCACCAACCACCAAAAGCAAGCAAACAAGCAAAACCACCCAACTCCTAAAACCTCCAAAACAACCCAAACGACCAAAATCACCAAAACCAACCAAACATTGGGATTTTTTAAACGGATTGTTTTTGTAGGCTGCTTTTTATCAGGGGGTATATGAAAGTATTTTACTTTCAAGTTTAATTGATTATTTAATAATATGTATGTACTAGGATGTTGAACAGAACACTAAAGAATCATGTAGAGCATTTAGACTATGTATGAAGTTTTTGAAGAATTTTATTGTTTGTTTTTTTCTGATGCAAAAAGGGCCTTGGCCTATACAAATAAAGTTTAATAATAATATGTACTCCAGTTCCAAATTTGTACATACTTCCTGAGTCCCCTTGCCTCACCCCCTGGGCCCAAATGATGTATTGTCCAGTTTTACGACATCAAAAATTGGGTAATTAAAAATAATAAAATTTTTAAAAAATACGTGTGAATATTAGGACTATTGTTTTTATAGCTATACCTTATAAATAGGCATAGCGAGTCTCGAAAAATTTATTTGTAAATTGAGTAGGTTGCTAAGATGATCTTAACATTTTATTTTATTACTAACTCTAATATTGAGTTTTAATTTACTTCATAAGGATCCCTTATAGAGACATATAATTGGCACAGAAATTCAGGGCCCCAACAAATTTTCGATACTCGGTATAGCATTTGATCTCGCAAAATTGGATGCAACAAG
>JAGWEN010001420.1:0-28838 GCA_018703685.1 Orius laevigatus | reverse complement strand
TCTCTTTTTAGGCGATACCTGCATTACCTTTCTTTCCGGTTCGGGTTTAATTAAATTTTTTAACAAAATGTTTGTACCTGTTAAAAAAGAAAATCGTCTGGAATTTGAAGAAAAGTTTCATTGTATTTTGGGCGAACGGTAACCTTGGGGTTAAGGGACTCGCAGGTCGAAATGTTAAAAGGATTATCCCGAGGTGGATTTAAAAAAATGATTATTTCCATTTTAAAAGTCAACACCCGAAACCTTTTCAGGTATAAAGTGAGATTAAAGTTTTGAAAATCTATTAAAACGGTTCCTTTTCATGGAAACCAAAGATAAGAAACCACGTGTTGAAAACGAATTTCGAGAAAAAATTTTTAAGGTGGAACCCCCAAAACGGGAACTTTTCAAAAAGTGGGCTTTACCTATTTGCTGAGCAGAACGCTGCCATTGGTAGCCCCAACTTCCTAAGTAGTCCAGTCAAATTAAGCCTGGGGGTGGAAAAAAATAAGGTATTTTGTTTCTCTACGGAAATGTGTAGGGGTTGGTCCCCTGATTAACCACAAAAAAGTCCATAACCGAAACCCTTGCGCTTTGGACGCTAGAGCGTTTTTAATGAGATTTTTTTCGTTTTTTTCCTAATATCTCGAAAACCGTAGGTCGTAGGCGAAAACATTTTTAGTACAAACTTAAAGATAATTAAATTTCCTATAATTTTGACCTGATACGATTTTTTGTAGGACCAAACGTATTGGAGCTACGAGGTTGCAAAAAAAACCATAGTTTTCTATTTTTACCTCTGAAGGGCTGAAGACGTTATCTAATCAAAAAAGTGTACTTAATAAAAGATGTAGAGAATTTAATTACCTTTAAGAACCAAACCTAAAAAAAAAAATTGACGGTCAAAAGTCGGGGGTGTGGGTAAATTTCAAAAATGTTCATTCAAAAATTGAAATTTCAAAAAAATGAATAAAAACAAAATTTGCTAAAAATTTGATTTACTAAGATTTTTTGTAGGACCAAACGTTTCTGAGCTACGAGGTGACAAAAAGCGGGATTTTCGAGTTTTTCCTATGAAAAAAGTAAGATTTCAGAAAAGTCGGAAAAAATCATGGAAGGCGTTTTCTAATCAAAAAAGCATGCTAAGTAAACGTTGTAGAGAATTCAATTTCCATTTAAAATCAACTATCGAGAATCAATTAACGACCAACAGGTAGGGATGGGGGTAAATTTTAAAACACTCAAAAAAATTCAGTCAAAAAATTTTGTTGAAAAAATTCAAATTTTAAAAAATTGTATAAAAACAAAATTATAGGTTATTACATTTTCTACAAGTATGACCTAGTAAGATTTTTTGTAGGACCAAACGTATCTGAGCTACGAGGCGACAGGTCCTTTTGGAGTAAAAAATGTATTTTTGAAATTTACCCCCACCCCTTACCTGTTGATTTTTAATTGATTCTCGATAGTTGATTTTAAATGGAAATTGAATTCTCTACAACGTTTACTTAGCATGCTTTTTTGATTAGAAAACGCCTTCCATGATTTTTTCCGACTTTTCAAAAATCTTACTTTTTTTGTAGCAAAAACTCGAAAATCCCGCTTTTTTGTCACCTCGTAGCTCAAAAACCTTTGGTCCTACAAAAAATCTTATTAAATCAAATCTGTAGAAAATTTTATAAGCTTTAATTTAGTTTTTATAAATTTTTTTGAAATTTCAATTTTTGAATGAAATTTGTTTTGAAATTTACCTCCACCAATGCCTATTTATCGTTAATTGCTTTTTGAGAGTTGTTTTCAAAAGGTAATTAAATTCTCTACAACTTTTATTAAGTCCACTTTTTTGATTAGATGACGTCTTCTGTCCTTTAGAGGTCAAAATAGAAAACCCCGGTTTTTAGCGACCTCGTAGCTCAGAAACGTTTGGTCCTATGAAAAAATCATATTAGCTCAAAATTATGGAAAATTTAATTATCTTTAATTTTGTACTAAATATTATTTCACCTACTATTTACGGTTTTCGAGATATTGGTGAAAAAACGAAAAAAATCACCTTAAAAACTCTCCTGACGCCAAAGCGCACGGGTTTCGGTTATGGACTTTTTTTTGGTTAATCATGGGACCAACCCCAACACATTTCCTTAGAGAAACAAAATACCTTTTTTATTTTTTTTTATTTTTTTTATTTGGCCTTTTCGGGCTTAGTTTGACTGGACTAAAGGCCCTAACCTGCATAATATGGTGAAGATCGAACAACTTTCTTTTAGAGAAAGTTAAAATTTCTTGAAGTCGCTTGGGAGGTTTTTATCCGATTAGGGGGCTATTTCACCCCTTCACCGTTTACATCGCCTTAATCCCGAAGTAAGAGCACCCTCTTCTCACTTTTCGAATCCGCCCGAATCTTGTCCATAATGCACGCAACCTAATTGCGAACTTGAAATTACGCAATAAAAGAAAAAAACGCGAAAAAAACGTCTCTATCTAAAGAAAATGAAAGAAATGAAATTTAAAAATGGTTTTTTTACGAGCGTAAAGCGTTAAAAAGAGGCGAAAAAGAAGGTTCGACAGTTGTAAAACCCCGGGAGGCGTCCCCCTCCAAGGGTTTTATGTTGTTTTTCCCCTTTTTCGCATAATTGAATTTTAAGTGTTGAAATAAATGCGGAAGACGAGAGGGGGAGAAGGGCGGCTTTCATAAAATGACTGTTACGCCCTCCCTTTCATCTACAATTATTAATCATTCAAGGGAGATTTAATAGTTTCTAAATGATACTCGAAAAATTCAATACGGGGCTTCTCTTTTCCAATGGGGCTCGGAGATAAATGGGCCCTTCCAGTATTACCATCCCACTACCCCAACAAAAATTTTGCCCGGAACCTTGTAGTCCAGTCAATATATACATTGAACATGGAAAAAATGGGGACTTAAACGACACTTTTACAGTTTGTTCGGGCTATGGTGGGATGACTCTCTTAATTTTTCGAACTCGAGAAACCTGTCCTACCCTCAGGAGGGGCGAAAAACCAAGCTGATTTTCGGTTTTTTGCCTATAAGTCCTAAACTAAGCGTTTTATGACAAAACACACTCTATTCAATATTGTAGGGCATACAATTTTCAACAATTTATAACTTGATAAATTTTCCCGTAACCTTACTGCTTATCGAGATACGCCCTATCAAAGTTTGAGAATTTCAAAAAACAGATGGTTTTGGCCCTCTAATAGGTTCAATTATTTAGTTCAATTGGCGACTGATGGGTCAGTTCTATGGTTATTGACCATAATTTTGTCATGCCGGAACACCTGGGTGGAGGGAGAGCAGAGACCAACCTCCCTTTTTTCTTTCTTTCACCTTTCAACTTACGTTCTGAACCTAATAAATATTGGTAAGTCGTTAAGGTCATAGAATACCATGAAAAATCGTTACCTTTTAAAGATGGCGGCCGATTTTAAGGGTGCCAAAATTGGACGTCGGAGCACCTATTTTGTCATGGATAACATTTAAAATACTAATATTTGGGTCATATCTGACATAAGAATACATAAAAATCATCGTCAGCCATTTGAAAGTGGTTGAGAAGGTCAGCTTTACGGGAGAACTACAAGTCCTAGCAAGTCCATCATCTTAGCAAGTATCATTTTATTTGGTTTTGCGCATAACTACTCAACTATTATAACTACTACTAATTGTCGGGTCATTCATTCGCCACGATTAATGCACGAAAAACATAATATAGGTGTTCGAAATCAAACTTTGTTTAATTAATAAAATGGGCGACGTCTAATCGAGCCCAAATCACTTTTATCCAAATGAGCCCAATGTGAAATGAGCCCACCCCTATCATAAGCCCTCCGTGAGAAATACCAAAAGAGCCCACTGCATTTTTATCCAAAAGAGCCCACGATTGAGGCTTACCAAATGAGCCCTCTGAGCCCGGAGACTCCATCGTTCATGAGCAGCTCCTATGATCAATTTCGACCATCTCCTGCTGTTATTTCCTAAGATCACGAAATTCCATTTAAGTCCCTCAGGAGAGTCCCAGAACCGCTTAGGCGATTTCAACTGTTTTCTACTATGGTCCTCGGGCCATAATATATTTCCGTCACCATTTCCAACCATCTCAAACTTTCCGGTATCGAAGAAATCACGAAATTCCATTTAGGCCCCTTAGCATGGGTCCCAGAACATCTTCCGTGATTTGAACCCTTCTTAATTCGATCTGCGGATCATCAGAAATTCCCATCACGATTTTCAACCATCTCAAACCTCAAGTATAAGGTAAGGTGGGCTCATTTCACATTTCCAAACATCTCGGCTTATCAGTGCGGTCGGTGGAAAGGGCTCAATATTGGACATCTGGCAATCCCCCTCCTGTGGCTCTTTCGGTATGGATTTGGGCTCGATTAGAGCATGCCCAATAAAATGATCGAATTGAAAATAGCGAAGTTTTGTTTACGTTCCGGATGGGATTAAGAAGAGTCCCTCCGATCTCGACTCTCTTTTGGTCAGTCTTATCTGAAATCTCGTACCAAACGAACGAAAATTTAAGCCTTCAAAGAATGAAATTTATGTAAACGTAGTGTTTGGATGGGATGTCGAATGCTCCACCGCCGAAATTTGCTGCCGGCCAACGAAGCTGGACAACACGCCATTCCGATTTCCACGATCATCCGCCATTTGTCCCGCCATCGTCTGCCGTCTTCGATCATCTATACGATCCATGGTCAGTACCAAATTCTTAATGTATCATCAAGGGGCGGACTGGCCCGTGAATACATAGAGGCGGCGCCCGCGCCCCCCGTGGTCAGTTTTGTTTTAAGCGTTATTTCTGCTCAGTGGCTCCCAAACTGGGGGGCGTAAGCGGTGTCTGGGAAAGCACAGGATTTTTTTTTGTGTGTGTGCAAATATTCCCTAAAATTCGACAAAAACCTTAAAATCAACATTTTTAAAGCCAAATTTTGGTCAAAAAACCTCGAAATCAATATTTATGAAGCCTAATTTTCGTACAAAAATCTCGAAATCAACATTTAAAAAGCCAAATTTACGTCAAAAACCTCAAAATCAACATTTTTAAAGCTTCATTTTGGTCAAAAAACCTCAAAATCAACATTTATGAAGCCTAATTTTCGTCCAAAAACCTCAAAATCAACATTTAAAAAGCCTAATTTTGGTCAAAAAACCTCGAAATCAACATTTATGATGCCTAATTTTCGTCCAAAAACCTCAAAATAAAAAAAAAATTTAAAAGCTAAATTTTCGTCAAAAAACCTCTCAAAATCAACATTTAAGATGCCTAATTTTCGTCAAAAAACCTCAAAATCAACTTTAAATTGACAATTTGTCGTCAAAAACCTCCAAATCATAGTTTTGAGACCAATTTTTGTCAAAAAAAAATCTCAAAATCAACGTTTAAAGTGCAATTTCTTTTGTCAAAAACCTCAAAATCAACATTTAAAAAGCCTAATTTTGGTCAAAAAACCTCGAAATCAACATTTTTAAAGTCTAATTTTTGTCCAAAAACCTCGACGTCAACATTTAAAAAGCCAAATTTTCGTCAAAAACCTCAAAATCAACATTTTTAAAGCCTAATTTTGGTCAAAAAACTTCGAAATCAACATTTATGATGCCTAATTTTCGTCAAAAAAACCTCAAAATCAACTTTTAATTGACAATAAAGTGACTTGAATTTTGAGTGAATTGACTTTAAAGTGGTTTTTCAGTGGTTTTTTGGTGATAACTCAAAAAATAATAGTCTTAGAATTTTTTAAATTATTCCATTTCATTTCTCATGCCATTTTACATAGGAATCATGTAAATTGAGGATAAAACATTAGGCCTTAGGGCACAACTATGTAAATTGTAACTTAATATTTTTCATTTTAGTACAATGCCCAATCCTAGTAGTTTATAATAAACAAGTTGAAATAAATAAAAATTAGATAATTTGCCCAAACACCACATTTGGCCAATCCCATTGGGTATCTTCTGACTTTCAATTGGCCAAACTCATGACACCCTTCCTAAGAATTTAAATCCTTGAGGATCGATGAACTTCAATTCTTCAAAAGAATCCTTTGAGCAGGGGGCGGACTGGGACCGTAGGGTGTGGGTGGGTTTTCAGTTAAGGGGGCGCCCGGAGCAAAAATTAAAGAGAAAATGGCTTTAGAGGCAAAAACAGAGGTTCCCAAACTTTTTCACAGTGCGCCCCCATTTTAAACAAATTAAATCCTTTGCAAAGTTTTGAATGTTAAATTTGAGGTTTTTGGATGAAATTTGGGTTTTAAAATGTTGATTTTGAGGTTTTTGACAAAAGAAATTGCACTTAGAACGTTGATTTTGAGATTTTTTGACAAAAATATTTGCTCTTATAATCATGATTTTGAGGTTTTTGACAACAAATTGTCAATTTAAAGTCGATTTTGAGGTTTTTTGACGAAAATTAGGCCATCCTAAATGTTCATTTCGAGGTTTTTGGACGAAAATTTGGCTTTATAAATTTAAGTTGAATATGTGGTTTTTGGCCGAAAATTAGGCATCATAAATGTTGATATCGAGTTTTTTTGACCAAAATTAGGCTTTAAAATTGTTGATTTTGATGTTTTTGGACCAAAAATTTTCATAAATCATAACACAACATCATAAATGTTGATTTCGAGGTTTTTTTTGACCAAAATTAGGCTTTAAAAGTGTTGATATTGCGGTTTTTGGACGAAAATTAGGCATCATAAATGTTGATTTCGAGGTTTTTTGACCAAAATTAGGCTTTAAAAATTTTGGTTTTGAGGTTTTTGACGAAAATTTGGCTTTTTAAATGTTGATGTCGAGGTTTTTGACGAAAATTTGGCTTTTTAAATGTTGATTTCGAGGTTTTTGGACGAAAACAAGGCTTCATAAATGTTGATTTCGAGGTTTTTTTTGACCAAAATTACTCTTTAAAAAGGTTGATTTTGAGGTTTTTGACGAATTTTTGGGGATATTTGCACAAAAAAGCTTTCCCACACATCCGTGGAGACAGCTTACGGCCCCCCAGTTGGGAGCCACTGAGGAAAAATAACGCAAAAGGTTCTGTCATCTCGGGCCAGTCCGCCCCTGCCTTTGAGATTCTTCATCTTTAGGTTCCTTTTGAATTTTCCAAGTCTAGATTGTGGCTAATCTCAAGCATTGTTTATAAAAATCAAAAGAAAAAAACTTTTTCTCCCTTTCCTGTAATTATTCGGAAGTTTGCGGGTGTTGTATTAATATCGCGTTTTCAAAGGGTTAAGGGAGTGAAGGGTTCGGGGGCTTTATTAAAGTAGTTAGCGCTTGATGAAGGAAGGGGAAGAGGGAGAGTTTGTGCAATTATCCGAGCTTGGTAGGAGATGAGAAGGTCCATGATGAGAAGCCCAGATTCCCAACTTGCCGAGATCCATAATTAATGCTCAGGAGGGGCCTCAGTTAGCCTCAACTTGCCAACCCCACCTACATAATTACAGTTATAAGCTTCTCGACTACCATCCCTTCATACATCACAGTTGAAAATGAACTACAACCCCCACGAGCCCTTAAATAATCAAAACTAATCGATTTTTAATTTTTTTTCTCCAGAAAAACTATTTACGAGGTGATGATTTTCAGGTTCGGAAAAGTGAATATAAATCAGGTATTTTTGAAGGACCTTCCAGGGACGGTAGTCTGGCCATATTTTCAAGTTATTAAGGTCATGAGCCCCCTGCACTCCAATCATCCCTTGACCGTAAAAAGGGGCAACTCAATAAAGGAATAAATACTTGGAAAGTTTGAAAGATTTATTGTCGTCGGCATCCTTTGAGACTTAAAAAGGAGGCCCCTCCGAGGAAGCCAATCGCTCCCAGACGCGATTTAAAAGGATTTTTTTCCCCTTTTTTCTTTTTTTTAAGTCGAAACTTGCCCTAGATTATCCTACTTCCGAGTAGGATTTAAAAAAGTAGACCTAGAACTTGAAATTTTCCTTTTTTCCAAGCCAAATCTGAGGACAAAAATTCTGAGCGTGATCGCTTCATTGAAAAGGGAAGAGGAAATCGATGCTGACACATCAAGGAGGAAGTAAAAAGGCGATAAATCAAAGAGCTATTAGGTTCATCTTATTCCCCTCTTATTTTTTTAGTCTTTAACACAGAAGCCACTTAAAAAAGGGGGTTCCGGATCTATTTAGAACCTCGTTACATTTAAAAACATCCACTTGGGGAAATATTGCTTTCATCCGAACCGCCAAGGACCAATATCCCAACGGGAGTGTTCAAGTTTAACCCTTTTTGGTGGCTAAAAATTATGTTTTTGCTAGTTTTTAGCGGATTTCTGGAGGAAAGCAGGCTATTGGGGCCGGCCTCACGGAGGCTTTTGGCTTAGAGGCTTATATATTAAAATTTTCAATCAGAAAAAATGGAGAAAAATGCCTTTTTTGGGACTCAAATTGTCTAAATTTGGGTAATAAACGTCAATTTTTGTGGAAAATTTGGACCTACAGATTACTTAATTCTTTATCTATAGCCTAAAAGATACATCAGACAATCTGGCAACAGTGGAATGTGTAAAGGACGGTGGTATAAATCGTAAAATTTGGTTGGTAAACATGGATGATGAAAAATTGGCTCTCAAAATGTTGATTTTGACGAAAAATAGCTTTAAAAAGGTTGGCTTCGAGGTTTTTTGATGAAATTTTGTCTCCTAAAACCTTAATTTTGAGGTTTTTTGATGAAATTTGGTCTCCTAAAACCTTAATTTTGAGGTTTTTTGATGAAATTTTGTCTCCTAAAACCTTGATTTTGAGGTTTTTTGATGAAATTTTGTTTCCTAAAACCTTGATTTTGAGGTTTTTTGATGAAATTTTGTCTCCTAAAACATTAATTTTTAAAGGTTTATGACAAAAATAGCCTAAACTTGTCGATTTTGACGAAAAATGGCTCTTAATATGTTAATTTTGAGGTTTATCATTAAAATTTGCCCCTAAAACCTTAATTTGGAGGTTTTCTGAAGAAAATTTGGATTTATAAATGTCGATTTTAAGGTTTTTGACAAAACTTTGGCTTTTAAAAACTTGATTTTGCGGTTTTTCATCAAAAACCGGTTGTCTGAAGTAGAGATTTCAATGTTTTTGACGAAAAATTGCCTTTAAATGTTGATTTTGAGGTTTTTGACGATTAGGTAACTAATTGGGTATGTTGATAATGCCGTTTTCGAATTTTATGAACAAAAAGATGTGTTTTTGACAACTAAAATTTTTTGAGTTTTTGCAATTTGTTAATCTTAAAATTTGCAATTTGAAAAATTGACTCTTAAAATGTTTATTATGAGGTTTTCGACGAAAAATAGCCTTAAAAATATAGATTTTGACGAAAATTTGTCTTTTAAAACGTTGATTTTGAGGTTTTTTTTTTAAACAAAAAATATCTCTTAAAGTTAAAACATTGATTTTGAGGTTTTAGACGAAAAATTGTCTCTTAAAACGTTGATTTTGAGGGTTTTCTTTTGTTTTTTAACGAAAATTACCTTTAAAAACGTTGATTTTGAGGTTTTTGGCGAAAAATAGCCTTAAAATGTAGATTTTGACGAAAAATGACTAATAAAAAGTTGATTATGAGGTTTTTTTCAAACGAAAATTATCTCTTAAAACATTGATTTTGAGGCTTTAGACGAAAACGTTGATTTTGAGGGTTTTATTTTTTGAAGAAAAATGGTCCCTTAAAATATTAATTTCATTTATTTATACATTTATAACGAAAATTATCTCTTAAAACCTTCATTTTGAGGTTTTTACGAAAATTTGTCTCATAAAACGCTGATTTTGAGGTTTTTGACGAAAAATAACCTTAAAATGTAGATTTTGACGAAAAATGACTCATAAAAAGTTGATTTTGAGTTTTTTCAAACGAAAATTATCTCTTAAAACATTGATTTTGAGGCTTTAGACGAAAAATTGTCTCTTAAAACGTTGATTTTGAGGGTTTTTTTGACGAAAAATTGTCTCATAAAACGGTGATTTTGAAGGTTTTTTTGACGAAAAATTGTCTCTTAAAACATTGATTTTATTTATTTATTTATTTTTAACGAAAATTATCTCATAAAACATTCATTTTGAGGTTTTTGACGAAAATGAGTCTCTTAAAAAGTTGATTTTGAGGGTTTTTTGACGAAAATGATCTCTTAAAACGTTGATTTTGAAGTTTTTGACGAAAAATTGTCTCTTAAAACCTTAATTTGGATGTTCAATGAAGAAAATTTCGGGCTGTTTAAAAATAATTGAATAGCGATTACATGGAATAACTAGATATTCTTAAACGAATCATAGGAAGAAGATAAAAATTTGATGAGTTGTAATGTTTAATTTGAATGAAATGGTCGTTGGAAAGGGTTGATTGGAGGTTGATGAGGTTTCGGTGTTTCCCTATCTTTTCTAATTATATTGTAACTGCAGAGGAACTCTGTGGATAATAAGCGAGGCCTTATAAAAGAGGGGAAGCTGTAAAAGAAGAGGGTTTAATACGAGGATGTCTAAAGTGAACAGTATGAGAAGGGTGGATCCCTTGGGCCTCGGAATGGGACATTATCACATGAATGAACTTTGAAGAAGGGAGTAGGGAGGAGAAAAGGGTCCAATAGGAAGCGTCGAAGGCGTGGCTTCTATCCCGATGATTGGCCCTAATGGTCTCACAAACGGACGGAGTGGGGGAGTATATAAAGGGCGAGGGAGAGGCCACAGTCATCAGTGCGTTAAAATGCAGGCTTATAGAATATTGCAGGAACCGATGCAGAACGAAAGGCAACATCATTTGACACAACAGGCGACAGCGATGTTGAAAAGTAATGCGGTACCTCCTTCCATCGTCGTCGATCTTCTTCCTCCTGGTTATCAGACCGCTTTGGGACAGCAAAACGATTCCCTCGACTCGCCACAAAAAGATGACCACAAACGTAAGTACAGATGGTCAATTTAAACACCCTTTTGTGGCCAATTTCCCATTAAACTTCACCCACACCTGCCCCGGAAGCTAGGAGTGCCCCTAATTGCCTTGGAGACAGACTTCCCATTTTTTTCCTTTTTTTGTTTAGAAGACACGAGTACGCAAGAAAGCAACATCCGACGGTACAGGACGGCCTTCACCCGAGACCAACTCGCCCGCCTAGAAAAGGAATTCTTCAAAGAAAACTACGTCTCGAGGCCCCGTAGGTGTGAATTAGCCGCCCAATTGAGTCTACCGGAATCGACTATTAAGGTGAGAAAACGTCCATAAAACCAGCAATCTAATAAAAGTAATAATATCCCCCAATAAAGCCATAACAACTTACTGAGTCGGATCATCAAAGGGGATGGGATGATAAAGAAGATGTGCTAATGGTACCGACAAAAACGTCCGTATCTATCTCTTAAAATTTTCGGGCCATGTGCTTCCGTTTGAATATCATTCCACTTAGATTTTTATTGCTTTTAGTGTGGGAAATTGATAAATGTTTGATGTTTCAGGTTTGGTTTCAAAATAGAAGGATGAAAGATAAGAGGCAGAGGATGGCGATGGCGTGGCCGTATGCGGTTTATACGGATCCGGCGTTGGCGGCTTCTTTGCTTCAAGCTGCCGCTGCTGGACTTCATTATCCGTACCCGGCGTATTACCCTCGTTATCCGTATCCGCCTCCAGGGCCTCAGCAGCCGATTTACCGCGAGGAGCCTCAGCAGCCTGATTGCGACGGGAGCTCATCATGCCGATGCGGTATCGTCAACTGCGTCGCGACGGGCAACTTTTCCGTTCCTTCGCCACCGACGCCTGCCGGCCCTCCTTCCCCGAACGGCCTCACCAGGACGAACCAGCCCAAAAAGTTATTCCAACCCTACAAAGAAGACGTCGCCGACCAGCCATAAAATTTCCATTTTTTTTTCTCTCTCCCCGACCAAAGATCTAACTTCTTGTTTATTTTTGTGATATTTTTGACATAAAAGCCCCTCATTTTATGTTTGTATATATAAATTTATTTTAGTGAGCCTTACGAAGGCTTTGTTCCCAAAAATTAGTTCGTTTTCTGTTTTGTACATATTTAATTAGTGAAATAGTTATGTGTGTATGTATTGTTTGTATATAATTAAAAATTATCGTAATAAAATACAGTTTATGACAAAATTTCTTCTAATTTTAATCCATTTCTCATTTTAATTAGTCACATGATTGACTGATGGACCATAGACGATCTACGTATTCATAGATACTGCTCATTGCCTCACTCCCCTGGGTTAAGCCCACAGCTTTCATTTAATCTCTGCCTTCTATGGTATGAATCTATCAACCCTGGAATCAGTCAAGTTGATTGAAAGGGAATGTTGAATTTTATATGAATTTAAATACCTATGGTAAGTATGGAAAATGGAAAAATTACTTCATAAATGAGGAATGAAAATTGAAGCCGGAAACGTTGCCCAATTTTCGACCCGAAATTTTTCATGTTTAGATTTCGCTCAAAATATGGTTTCCAACTTTTTTTGGGGTGAGAAAGACCATTCTTAAGAGTGTACTAAAGGCCCCGGTTTTAGTATTCTCCGATTATCTCCGGTTCTACTCAAAAATTTTTAACAATTTTTTTTTTTTAAGTTTCGTTGATTTTTAAATGCCGAACTACTAATGTGCTCCAAAAAAAATATTTTTCCAGATTTTTTATTTTGTTTCTTGTATAAATTTAAAAAAATCAAATTCGACTCCATTAGGAGTATCTTCAAAAAATATTAGAAAAAACGAGACCAAAAAATCGAAAATCGGTTCATAAGTTCGGGAGCAAATCGGAGAATAAGATTATTCTATTTTTTTCTCCTAGCGAAATATTTTTTAGGAGCACGCTAGTTGATCGCCATTTAATTAAAAAAAATAACAAAAATGAAAAAATTTTCACAGAAAAATTTTGAGTAGGTACAACCGGAGATATAGGTTCGGAATACCTAAAACCGGGGGCCTTTAGTACAATCTTAAGTCGTTTTGCCGACAGCATGATGATGCCGGAAATTTCAAACAAAACTAATTCTTTCATGTTTTGTTTTGTGTTGAGGAACTGATATTAGTACATATTATGATAAAAAAAACTTCATAAGTGAAAATACCCTTAAAATGTGCGAAAAATAACTTTTTTTTTAAACGCTCCCATCAAAAGATTTTCAATGCCAAAAATTTGAAAAAATTACCAAATATTCATACATGTAAAAGCTGCAAAACCTTTTTTTGCCGAGCGTAAAAATCTGTATTAGAACCAAAGATATTGCAGAAAAACCAAAAAAGTTGAAAAAATCTCTTAGGTAGCTCTAGTGACCAGTTGAGGCTAAATACGAAAAAGTAAGTTTACTGGAGTAAATGAAACCCATTTTTCGGGTATCTGGATCGACTTGAAATTTCATACAGATCTTATCTATTGTAGAAATAGGAAGCCCTTAAAATTTCAAGTCGATCGGTTCACAGGGAGACGAAATAACAACTTCAAAAGATAACTTCAAAATTGCTGTTGTTTGGCATCATTGATTTGCAACTGCATACTTTTTGAATAAGTTGAGTGAAGTTGTGCGTCCTCCTTTGAGACTAGAGCATAATATAATAACAAGTCTCCCTCGTTTCATCTCTTTACTGAATTTGATCCTTTTTACGGCCTCCTTTTACGTCTCTTCTCCCTCTGAATACACGACGTCTTTTATTCCGCCCGGCAGTTCAGAGATATTCAGAAAGGAGAGAAAGGGGGGAAAAACAGGGCCGGGGAGAACATGGAAAAAGATCAGGGCGATAACATCCCGCCAAATAAGCGACCCCTTCCCCTCCCGAAGAACCCTAGCTGGATATTCAGTTTTATTACTTTTATCTCGAGAGGAGAGAGAAAACTCGAAAAGAAATTACAGCGTCCAGAGTCCCTTCTTTTCTCCTCAACGTTATTTTCCACTCTTTATTGTTAAGAATCAAAGATGTGTTGTTTCTTTTACATCCTCCAAGGGAGAAATGAAGTCAACATGGAGAATGTAGTTAATAAGCAAATAAGGTAATGAGTAGCATTGGTGAAGGTAAGTTCCCGAATTTCTTTTTTTCTATTTTACGTCATAGTTCAGAAAGCAGCCCACCACTACCCAAGCGGTACCACCTAAAAGTAACCGTTTAGGTAGATTTTCTGAAAGAAATTTAGGTTTAATTTAAAAAAATCTACCTATTGCAATGTTTTTTTAATCAATCTAATTATTCGTTATCGAGGTGACCACACCTCAGGATTACAATCGTAATAAATTGGGAAAATAAATCAGGAAAAGTTAAATAAGATTCAAATTGTATTCCCGAAATGTTATCCATTCATTATTAGTTCTCGGTGGTGTAATGGATAGCACGTTGGAGTACCAATTCGAAGACGCGGGTTCGATTCCCGTCCGGGAGCCAATTTTTGAATCGTATTTAACTTTTCCTGATTTATTTTCCCAATGTTTTTTTAGTATTTTTACCAGTCCTAGGGTGTTGCTGGTCCTCTGGTGCCGTAAACGTGAATATCGGGAACCTACCCATCTGCGGTAACTCACCCTAACTCTATCCTGATTATTGCAGCTTCCATTAATTTGATAGTAGAGATAATAAACTGTGATCAACTTCCTTTAAAAAGTAAAGAATGTTCTCATTTCCCACGAATCCAAGCAATGGATGGCGTCGATACAGAGGGTTCCGTGTGGTCCGCTGAAGCCAGGGCCTCGACCTAGGAGGGCGCCAAATTCTGAGATTTTAAAATAATCATCGAGTTGGGGGAATAATTGGGGTAATCATGGGGGACAAGTTCGGTGGGGGGGCGGCGGAATTTGGGGGGATAATTGATGGTTTAATTGGGGGGGGGGGCGTTTTCAAGCTAGCAGTTGGGGAATAATTTGATGGCAGGATTACATAGGATTAAACTAGTTGGGGGAAACTATTTATGCAGTAATTGTAAGGGTATGTTGGTTTGTAGTTGAAACGGGGTGAGTTTGGCTAAAGAATGGGGCAGGGGATCGTTGAGGTAGTGATTGGTATATAGGCTGATTAGTTGGGGATAATTGGGGTTAATGGGAAGGGACAATTATAGCTGATTTGGGGGGATAAATGGGGGAAATTATCAACATGAGGGTTTGGGGGTGTGGGGGCTAGTAGAGTGTAATGGAAATGGGGTGAATGGGGGAATAATTTAGGAACTAATTTTAGGGTATTATGGGGCGACTAGTTTGGAGATGATTGGGGTTAGTTGGTGGATAAATAATACCAACATATAATTATTAAGTGAGTAAAGAAGTAATTCGATGCTCACAGGTTCTTCTCCAAGTCAAAAAGTTAAAAAAAATTATCTATGTGGTATGTATTTAATACAATAAGGGACAAAATAGAATGAGTGAGTATTCAATTCAAAATTCGGATTGCGTTTTCTCAGCTCCCTTTAGACTAATCAACTTGAAATTTTCAGGGCTTGTTCTTATCATATTAAATAAGATTTCAGGAAAATTTCAAGACAATCGGTTAACTGGGAGCTGAGAAAACGCAATCCAAATTTTCCGATCTTTGTAGTGGTATCGTGAACTTGAGAAAAGAAGCCCTCGCGACAAGAATTTCAAGGTGCACAAACGAAAAAAATGAAAAGTCATGAAAGAAGTAGAATAGCGAGGAATTCATTCTTTTTGTTAAATGGTAGGTACGAAGTTCTTTTATTAAATAAAGATTTTCAGTGCGTACAAGGAAGCTTTGTAAAGACCCTTTAAGCCCTACAGGACGGTTAACGTGGATTAAGTCTAGTTGACGAGGTTTCTCCGGTGGGAAAGCGTAGGAAAAGGGTGGCTAAGGAGTAGGGTAGGGACGAGGGGAGGGGGAGAGTCTTATCGTATATCCGTAATAAAATGATGGTGGTCTGGAGAGGAGTGCGCTTGCTCAACATGGCGTCCCGAAATAATCCATACCCACCCTTCTCTCATCCACAACCGTCTACACTATTAATTTGGCTAAATCTCTTTTCTCTTCGACGCTAAGCAACCTCTCCCCCGCATCATTCTCAACGATCGAAGGAGTTTAATTTCGAAACATTAATCGCCCTAATGCACAATATTCCTCGTAGATCATCCTCAAAAATTAGATAAAGACGCTTTAACTGCTATGGAAAATATAGAACTTGATTGCAGTGAAATTGGGATTTTGGAATACCCTGAGGAACTTCGGCTGGCATTGGCCGCAATCATTCTGATGGAGAATAATGTAGCACGAGGGTGATTCCTTGGTTACCAGACAACTTGAAGTCAAGATTCAATGATTATGCTGAAGAGCTCACGAAGAAAAGAAGACGATAAAGTTTGTTTAGTAGTGACCATAGTAGCCAGTCGATGGTCCTCTTGCATATCAGAAGTGGGCTGCTTCTGCAGGGAAAGATTGGTTACTCATTGGTTCGAAGATTCAAAGAGTTTGGAGACCATTGAGATGCGAAAATCCTCATTTACCAATTGAAAACGTTAAAAAGTTTAATTTTCCTATATAAAATGCGTTTAAAATATACTTTTTAATTAAAATCCCTTAAGCGGGAGTTTTCGCACAATGTAATGAAACCGTAAGAGTTTTATTTAGCTCTCCTGCACCTGTAATTAATTGGCGCGAACGATAATTGGCCTGTTTAAATGTAAATTGAGTTTACTCCGTTAAAGGGTTGAAAGGGGAGGGGGCGAATGGAAACCCAAGTTGAATGCATACTGACGACACATTTGAAATAATGTCGCACCCCTTAATTGGCCGTTTTATTGAAGGGGTCGCATCGGATAGAGGGGGCTACCGTTCAACTTTTTCCAAATCAGTTATAAATGGACTGAGAAACCTATAGCCAATTGCCAGCGAAGAGTCTAGCTAAACCTTTTTTGATCTCCTGAACAGCAAGCAAATCTACTTAGCAGCATCAAGATTATACCCAGAACCATGGAAACAACTTCCGAAGCTGAAACTTGGCACAAATACGTAGTATACCTGCGAAATGATAGTTCTCTCTTGATTTTCTCTCAAATCGACTTTGCTTCACCATATCTCCTTAAATATTGGTCCTAGCGAAAAACACAATTAAGTATTTTGTGTTTTAAATTTTACGGGCTTTAATTTTGAATAAAGTCATTTTTTCGCTAGGATGCGTATTTTTCGAGTTATATGCAAAAAAACGAAAAACGTTAACTTTCAAACCTCCTTAGCGAAGCACAAACTAGGAAGGTACTTATTCTTAGAATATGCAGCAACCAAATGATCTCCAATCATGGAAACCAAATAATTCATGGTTCAGCAGTAGCGAATAGCAGAAACCTCGTGGAAATTGCGATATTGTTTGCATTTTTCGAAAACGAAAGAGGAAAAAAGTGTGACCAAATCATTAGTCTCACTTGTATTCTCGACGAAAATAAAACTTTCTTTGGGAGGGTGCGTTTTTGGGAAAAAGAGAAAAAAAAACTAGGTCGCTCATAAAGGGAAAGTAGGACACTTCATGGAAGTAGCCGACCTTTTGTGTCCCGTAGATAATCGATTTAAAGTGTAAAAACATTTTGATTCCGAGGCGCATAAGGTCATCAATAAATCATAACGGGACCCCATCCAGTCAACTGTTTTATTACATAAAGTTATTATGATAACATCTGTTATTGAACTCTATTACACGAGTGTCAACAAAGGGGTTCTGCACTTATGTTGATATCGTTATAATACACTGTTGGCAATACCAGCACCCTCGCCCTTCATGGATCGTTTAAAAGAAGGGGTTGAACAGATTTTCGGATTGAAATTATTCACCCTATTGGGCATCAGGTGCTCTTCTGCTAAACCATCAATGGAACAGCAGCATCCAAACAGTAGAATCGATGGTTTTCTTTGCTTTGAAGAACTCATCTTCATCGGTTTTCTTCGAGACATTTATTGTAAAATTGAATTTGAAAAAACGAGATTGAACTGGGGGTGGGGAAAAAAGGACTTTATTGGCCGATAAATAACGTCGTGGATTGAATGAGAGGGAGATATAAATTAATTAAGTATGGAGGATTGGCAGGCCACAAATCAGCGGTCCAATCACCACCGGCGCCGTCAGGTGTAAATCAAGGAGGCTTCAATATAGAGGGCAAGCAAGCAACACCCTATGAACCTTTTCATCCCCCTTTTAAAATCGCACCTTCATCCTTTATTCAATCCCGTCCACAATCACTCTTCATCTTCGTTTATCTCCAAGTTTAAATTTTCCCTGACGTCTTTTAGCGTGGAAAAGACATTCGACACAGAGGGCATTGTTGGATAAATATTCGACCCCCAAGGCACGGCTGAGACGAATCAAACCGGAGACAATTGGCCACCCCAGTCGACAAAAGGAAACTGTGGGGAATTTGTTTTGTTTGAACTGGTACCTGGGGAAGCCATTGACTTCTTAGGCAGGGGCGGACTGGCCCCGGGGGGGGGTGGACAGACCCCCCCCCCCGTGAATACATAGAGGAGGCTTATAATTTTTTAGCGTTATTTTTGCTCAGTGGCTCCCAAACTGGGGGGGCGTAAGCTGTCCCAGGGGGGGGAGGGGAGCTCAAGATTTTTTTTGTGTGCAACTTTCCACAAAAATTCGTCAAAAACCTCAAAATCAACATTTTCAAAGCTTAATTTTGGTCCAAAAACCTCGAAATCAACATTTATGATGCCTAATTTTCGTCCAAAAACCTCATATTCAACTTACATTTATAAAGCCAAATTTTCGTTTGAAAAAACCTCAAAATCAACTTTAAAGATACAATTTTTTGTCAAAAACCTCAAAATCATGTCTTTAAGAGCCGATTTTTCGCCAAAAAACCTCAAAATCAACATTTTAAAACCCAAATTTCATCCAAAAACCTCAAAGTTAACATTCAAAACTTTGGGGAGGGGGGAGGGGCCAGGAGGGAAAAGGATTTAATTTGTTTAAAAGGGGGGCGCACTATGTAAAAGTTAGGGAACCTCTGTTTTTGCCTAATATATTTTTCTAAAAGCCAATTTTCTGGTAAAATCTTTTGCAACCCCATCCTGGCGCCCCTTAACTGAAAACCCACCCACACCCTAAGGTCCCAGTCCGCCCCTGTCTTTAAAATGGATAAAAACCCCAACTCATCTCAAAAATCAACCAAATTCAACCCCATTGAACCCCAAAATATGGTTTCCAACTTTTTTAAGGGCGAAAAAGTCGTTTTTTTGCGGACAAAATTTTTCCATCACCTAGTTTTGAATCGACAGCAAATAAATGAGTTTCATGTCGGAAATTTCAAACAAAACTATGATTTTCCCATGTTTTTAGGAGTGAGGAACACGAATCTGAAATTAGTTTGGTGATAAAAAATTTCCATGTGCGAAAATTTCCTTAAAAAGTGCGAAAAATGACCGTTTTTTGAGTTTTTGAGGGTGTTCTACCATGATGGATATTTTCAGTGGAAACTTTGACGATGATTTCGGCGTTTATGACGTAATTTATGGGCCACTAGTCACTTTTTTGCCTCCCCTATCGTTCAATCTCAGATTTTTTTTTCAAATTCAATTTTAGAACAATAAATGGGCGTCTGGAAGAAAACTCCCCTTTTCGATGGTATTGTGGAGGGTGAAGGGGGGGTTAATTGGTTTGTTTGGGACATGTGGCGTAGGGTGAGCCCTCATCTATTATCATATTATAATCTGAGGGGAGGGGTTTTGAATTGTCCGTCACCCTCCCTCTATTAAACAATTAGTTGCACATTCCCTTATCGTTGACTTATCGGTTTTAGGCCGTTTCCGATTTCGGGACATTTAAACACCCTAATTGTCAGATTTTATTGCCCCCAATTACCGCTCCCCGTTTTCCCATTTATAGACGTTTACAGCTCCATCCTAAACCACGATTCAAAATCATGTTTATCGTTTGTTAACCTCACAATGTTTGAACAATTTTTGTTGTTTTTACACAGGAAAAGAGCGGTTTTTAACTTGGCATAGAGTTTTTCGATGATAACTGGACTGCAGAAATGAACAGGAAAATTGATGAAGACTATGTAAATTCTCGATCAAATGTCTCTTTCGGGGTTTTGCTTGGCCTAGAGCAGAGTTTGAAGGAATAAAGTCTAAAAGACCTTATATGTATTTAAAAGGGTACCTACCATGCAATGTTTGATGGATAGTTACCTCACCTACTACCTACCAAGCAATGTATCATGGGTACTAAGCATGGGAATGATTGGAGATGTCAAAAACCCTGATGGGAAATTCCGAAATGCCTGAAAGGTAGGTAATATACAAAGAACCTACCAGGACCTAATAAGCAATTCATGATGGGTAGGTACCTACATATGAAGCAATAAATAATGGGGAGGTAGGTACGCTCATACCACTAATGAATGCATGATGGGTAAGCTACCCTCCTACCTACTACGTAATAACTAATAATAAACAATTCATGATGGGTAGGTACCTATCTACCAACTAATCAATCCACAATTGGTAGGTCCTAGTACCTACCTATGAACCTACTAAGCATATCTACTTACCTTTGAACTTATCCCGATCTATATTTAGCTAAAATACAAGGAACGAGGATCAAAAATAGGTTTTTGTGCGCCAAAAATCAAAGGATGGGTAGTTATCTACCTACCTAATAACTAATGCATGATGGGTAGGCATCTACCTACTAAGCGATTCATGATGGCCGATGGGCAATACCTATTTACCTACTAATAAATCCACATTTTTTGGTCCTAGTGCCTACCTTCTAAGTAATGCATGAAGGGTAGGTATCTACGTACCTATTAAGCAATTCATGATGGTTAGGTACCTATCTACCTATTAATCAATCACAATTGGTAGGTACTCTACTTTCCTACCTACTAAGCGATGCATGATGGGAACCCATAGATCTTCCTACTAATAAATACGTAATTTTTAGGTCCTAGTATCTACCTACCTTCCTACCTACTAAGCAGATTGATAGGTACCCACCTATCTACCAAGCAATGCATGATGGGAGGTCACATTAGGTAGGTACCATTAGTAGTAGGATGAAGGGTCCATACCTTCCAACTAACAATAAGTAATGCATGATGGGTATCTACCTAATAGGTATCTTAATAGGTAACTAGGTTGCTTAATAGGTATCTACCCACCTATTGAGCAATAATTCATGATGGTTAGGTCCAACCTATCTACGTACTAATCAATCCACAATTGGTAGGTACCCTAGTTTGCTACCTTCTAAGCAATGCATGATGGGTAGGTGGGTACCTACTATGCGATCTATGGTTATAGCTCTTCCTACTAATAAATATCTAGTTTTAAGGTCCTACTACCTACCTACCTTCCTACCTACCTACTAAGCAATGCATGATTGATAGGTACCAACCTATCTACCAAGCAATGCATGATGGGAGGTCACATTTGAGCAATCAAGAATGGTAGGTAGGTACCATTACAAGTAGTAGGATGAAGGGTACATACCTACCAACTAACAATAAGTAATGAATGATGGGTAGGTCTCAACCTACGTATTAAGCAATTCATGATGATTAGGTCCAACCTATCTCGTACTAATCAATCCACAATTGGTAGGTGCCCTACTTTGCTACCTTCTAAGCAATGAATGATGGGTAGGTGGGTACCTACTATGCGATCAAGGGGTATAGATCTTCCTACTAATAAATACACAATTTTTAGGTCCTAGTACATACCTACCTTCCTACCTACCTCTTAAGCAATTCATGATTGATAGGTACCAACCTTCCTACTAAGAAATGATTGATGGGAGGTCACATTTAAGCAATGAAAGAATGGTAGGTAGGTATCATTAGTAGTAGTAGGATGAAGGGTACATACCTTCCAACTAACAATAAGTAATGCATGATGGGTAGGTCTCTACCTACGTATTAAGCAATTCATGATGATTAGGTCCAACCCTAATCAATCCACAAATTGGTAGGTACCCTACTTTGCTAACTTCTAAGCAATGCATGATGGGTAGGTGGGTACCTACTATGCGATCTATGGGTATAGATATTCCTACTAATAAATACGTAGTTTTAAGGTCCTAGTACCTACTTACCTTCCTACCTACCTACCAAGCAATGCATGATTGATAGGTACCAACCTACCTGCAGCAATGCATGATGGGAGGTCACATTTGAGCAATGCAAGAATGGTAGGTACCTACTAGCAATGCCTTGATGAGTACCTACTAAGCAATGGATAATGGTTAGGTTCCTAATAGCTACCAAACACTTCTCGATAGGTACCCACCTACCTCCCAAGTAATGTACAATGGCATGAATGAAGTGATAATTGTCAATAGACATGATGGGAAAAATCGAAATGTCTGATGCACTAAGCAATGCAAATATCGAATTGTTTGACGGGTAGTGTGACTAGTGTCAAAATAAAAAAAGCTAATCATCAGCATCTTAGTGGTCGATATCAGGCTGCTTTCACATTAGTCCCGATTTTCCAAAAAATCGGTCCAGCCGTCCTCGCGATAAGGTTTTCGGAGTCCCCACTCCTCCCCTTCACCACAGGTAACGCTTCTTCACGGTGAGTTTTGCCAGTTTCAATGAATCAAATATTGTGTTTCCTATTGTTTGTTGACATATTTGAGGTATAGGAGTGGAAATAATTCGGTAGCGTGAAAAATTCCCTTTTACTCGAGTAAGTCGTCGACAGTTGGCGGCACGAATGAAGTACCTAAGTGATTCCCATAACTAAAGCTATATGCCAAATTATTGTGACTTGTCACACGTCAACCCTCGTCAAGAGGTAAAGATCCCAAGACCCGGACAACCGCTTATAACCGATTTTGTACAGAAGACACAAAAAAACAAACAAAAGTTAAAAATTTCGTGATATACTATTTTGAAGATAAGCGTAGAGCGTGTTTTGCGGTTCTGAAAATGGGGAATCTGGTATAGATCGGAAGAAAGAAAAGAGGGGGATGAGAAAGGAGAGAAGAATGGGAACCTATAAATCTAATAGGTGTTTATTTCTCTTTACCCCAATATATCTTGGAAAAGGGAAGCAGGAAGGAGTCGCTCGACGTTGGAGGGGATGATGGGCCCCTCCCAAGCGGCACCCGAAGGAATGAACAAGTATATCCTCCCTTATCAACATCCCAACGAAACTACATGATTACATTCCATTGTTATTCATAGCCCTTCTTGATTATCTCCTCCTCCTTGAACCTCCTTTTCTCCACAGCGGGCGATCCAATTATCTCGAAGAGAATTTTCCGCCCCAGATGCGCTCCTTTTATTTTTATACAATTTCCTTTAATATAAACTGAAGCTCCATTATAAAAGATTAGAAAACTCGAGTCTTCCTATCTAAAACTCTTTTCCCTTTATATTTTTTCAAATATCTAGCGCAATAAAAAGTTCAAGAGAATTGCGAAACCAGGCAGCTCAAGACTGCAGACCAATTTTGGAAAGCTCATTTTATGCCAAAATAGAAAAAAAGTCCATTATTGAATTTCATGGAAATTGAGAAATAATGGATAGATCGTTTGTGAATAGAGGTTTAATTGAAGGTTTGGAGACCATTTCATATTGGGGCGTCAAATTAACGCTGCCATCATTTAAATATCGACCGGTGGAGCGGTCGGGAGGAGGGCGGAGGTAATGAATAGGGCTCGTGTCCATGGTAACCTCGAAAAGCGAGGGCGGCGGTTGTTTCCGGGAGGGAGATAAAGGGGATGAAAAGGATAAATTCAGGGATAGCAGGTGTGTGGAAGGCTACAACGCATAATGGCTCCTTTAATAGCCCAGAGGATCCGGAACGTACACCCGCGCCCCCCCTCCGTTTACGCCATTAATTGTTATTTGCACACGTCTTTCAAACGAACCACAACATACTCCCGCTTTTCAAGGCAAACACTCCTCATTCCTGAGTATCATCAATACTTCCCTCTTTACAACAGTCGACATTCCTTTTGTTAGCTATTTAACCAAATTTATCACTTCAATTTGTTAGACTGATTATTAAGTTTTACTTATTAAGTTGAGTATTTATCATTGGGTAGTGTTCCATGATATTTTTGACGGGATAAACTATAGACTGGACAGGGTGGACGATAGTTATAGACTGTACTATAGGCTGGTCTATAGACTGTACTATAGGCTGGTCTATAGACTGTACTATAGGCTGGTCTATAGACTGTACTATAGACTGTACTATAGGCTGGACTATAGACTGTACTATAGGCTGGACTATAGACTGTACTATAGGCTGGACTATAGACTGTACTATAGGCTGGACTATAGACTGTACTATAGGCTGGACTATAGACTGTACTATAGGCTGGACTATAGACTGTACTATAGGCTGGTCTATAGACTGTACTATAGGCTGGTCTATAGACTGTACTATAGGCTGGTCTATAGACTGTACTATAGGCTGGTCTATAGACTGTACTGTACTATGGGATGGACTATAGACTGTGCTATGGGATGGACTATAGACTGTACTATGGACTGGACTATAGACTGTACTGTACTATGGGATGGACTATAGACTGTGCTATGGGATGGACTATAGACTGTACTATGAGCTGGGCTATAGACTGGACTATGAGCTGGGCTATAGACTGGACTACGGACTGGACTATGGACTGCACTGTACTACGGACTGGACTATGTACTGTACTGTACTATGGGCTGGACTACAGACTGGACTACAGACTGGACTACAGACTGGACTACAGACTGGACTACAGACTGGACTACAGACTGGACTACAGACTGGACTACAGACTGGACTACAGACTGGACTACAGACTGTACTATAGGCTGGACTACAGGCTGGACTATAGGCTGGACTACAGGCTGGACTATAGACTGGACTATAGGCTGGACTACAGGCTGGACTATAGACTGGACTATAGACTGGACTATAGACTGGACTATAGACTGGACTATAGGCTGGACTACAGGCTGGTCTATAGACTGGACTAGAGACTGTACTATAGACTGGACTATAGACTGGACTATAGACTGGACTATAGACTGGACTACAGACTGGACTACAGGCTGGACTACAGGCTGGACTACAGACTGTACTACAGACTGGACTACAGGCTGGACTACAGGCTGTACTACAGGCTGTACTACAGACTGTACTACAGGCTGTACTACAGACTGTACTACAGGCTGTACTACAGACTGTACTACAGACTGTACTACAGACTGTACTACAGACTGTACTACAGACTGTACTACAGACTGTACTACAGACTGTACTACAGACTGGACTACAGACTGGACTACAGACTGGACTACAGACTGTACTACAGACTGGACTACAGACTGTACTACAGACTGTACTACAGACTGTACTACAGACTGGACTACAGACTGGACTACAGACTGTACTACAGACTGGACTACAGACTGTACTACAGACTGGACTACAGACTGTACTACAGACTGGACTACAGACTGTACTACAGACTGTACTACAGACTGGACTACAGACTGGACTACAGACTGGACTACAGACTGTACTACAGACTGTACTACAGACTGGACTACAGACTGGACTACAGACTGTACTACAGACTGGACTACAGACTGTACTACAGACTGGACTACAGACTGTACTACAGACTGTACTACAGACTGGACTACAGACTGGACTACAGACTGGACTACAGACTGTACTACAGACTGGACTACAGACTGGACTACAGACTGGACTACAGACTGGACTACAGACTGGACTACAGACTGGACTACAGACTGGACTACAGACTGGACTACAGACTGGACTACAGACTGGACTACAGACTGGACTACAGACTGGACTACAGACTGGACTACAGACTGGACTACAGACTGGACTACAGACTGGACTACAGACTGGACTACAGACTGGACTACAGGCTGGACTACAGACTGGACTACAGGCTGGACTACAGGCTGGACTACAGGCTGGACTACAGGCTGGACTACAGCTGGACTACAGCTGGACTACAGCTGGACTACAGGCTGGACTACAGGCTGGACTACAGGCTGGACTACAGGCTGGACTACAGGCTGGACTACAGGCTGGACTACAGGCTGGACTACAGGCTGGACTACAGGCTGGACTACAGGCTGGACTACAGGCTGGACTACAGGCTGGACTACAGACTGGACTACAGGCTGGACTATAGGCTGGACTACAGACTGGACTACAGACTGGACTACAGACTGGACTATAGGCTGGACTATAGACTGGACCAGGATGGACTAAAAACTAAACTAGGCTGTGCTGTAGGCTTTACTATGAACAGGGCTATACATACTTTATGGAATGGTGTAAAAGGTATGACTATGCTCTAGTGACTCTGGTACCCTGCCTCCGACTCATCTCATTCACCTAGATTGTCTGTTCCTATGCCATCCATGTGTCATGCCTGTGTATCGTGCCTTTGTCATACCATTGTCAGAAAAGATTCCTATCTCTGAAGTAAGAATTCCTTAATCAGCTGGATTTCACTGTACTGCTGAAAGTACCCTTAAGAACGCTGCATCCTTGTATTGATGATCTGATTCTTTGGAATGTCCCTTCTGTCCCAAAATTTGGCATTTTGGCCGAATTAGAGGTTTCAGGCCGACTAGCGTATATTGTCGCACAGCGGGGGCAAATTAAATTGCGAATCTAATAATGCCGACCTAATACAACCGGGCTTTCTCCTCCGTCGTTTATAACAATTTGACTCTAATGAAACTCTATTTGTCGATTATTATGTACAATTTATTGCTTTCCAGACGTAACGGAATCGGAAACGTTTTCATTTTTCGAAAGAGCAACGACCTGCCTTCTCAAGAAGGGCCCCTTATAATGAGTCAACATGTCACTTATATGACGGAAAGGGAAAACGTCGCTATGATTTGTGAAATTCCCTTTCGTCGAGTTTGGTGACCCTACGGTTAGTGACCTGAGTTTTTTTTACTCATGCTTTCTTCGTCTTTTATTGCATTTTTGAATACTTCCGTTAAAGTTTACGGAATGGTTCGAAATTCTCAGTTATTTGTTGAATGTCGTCTGGTTTTCCCTTTCTATTGTGCACGAAGTTGGGGTTGGAGGCTATCTGAAGTGCTTTCCCTTTTGAGTACTATCGCAGCATTTTTGAGAGCTATCAACGCCTTAAAAGGCCTCCAACGAGATTAAGAAAACAGGCGAATTTTCGGATCAGGGCCAGTCCAGAATCCAGAGATTCTCGTGTAGCATAGTGTATGCTATAGCACCATTGGGTAGCCATCTGGATGAACATTAGCCATTCTTATTCCCAGCATACCTTGGTAGGTAGATACCATATCGATTTCATTGACCCCCACACTTAAGACAATGACGAGATTCATGATAAACGTCGAAGAACTTTTGGAATTGGTCTTGCGATGGTTTTTGTTTGTTGATTTTTGGTCAAGTAATCCCATTTTAGAGGTTACGGTCCCCTTGGCTATTTACAATGGGCTAAAGGGTCATTTTATTGTTCGGTGTAAATAACAAGTTACGGGCTTTAAGGGTCGTGCACCCGGCTCGAATCGAAAGAAGGTTCGTCAACCATACCGTTCCGGGAAAATTCAACCTGCCCACTTCCCTTTTCTAAATTTCAAATTTCATGGTCGAAGCAAGTTTTCAAAACATCAAAAATAGCTATATTTATAAAATGCTAGTGTAGACTCCGGCTGAAAAGTGTCTTGTTTTTTCTAAAAGGGTCAAAAACTGTCTAAAAAAGGTCTTGCCTTGTCAAAAATGGTCAAAAACTGTCTGGAAGAAGTCTTTCCTTGCCAAAAAGGATCAAACTCAGTCCGAAAAGGTTGTTTTCTTGTCAAAAAGAGTCAAAATCTGGCAGAAAAGGGTCTTTTCAGTTCTAAAAAGGTAAAAAACTGTCTGAAAAAGGGTAAAACTTGGTCTAAAAAGTGTCTTTTATTGACAAAAAGAGTCGAAATCTGGATGAAAAGTATCTTACTTTGTCAAAAAGAGTCAAAATCTGACCGAAAAAGGTCAAATCTGACTCAATAGGTTTTGTTAAAAAGGGTCAAAAACTGTCTGGAAAAGGTATTTTCTTGTCATAAAGGGTCAAAATCTGGCTGAAGAGTCTCTTATTTTGTCAAAAAGGGGTCCAAATTTGGCTGAAAGTGGTCTTTTTCCTGTCAAAATGGGTAAAAAAATGTCCAAAAAAGTTTTTTTTATTTTTTTTTTGAAAAGGGTCAAACTCTGAAAAGGGTTTTTTCTTGACAAAAAGAGTCAAAATCTGGCTAGAAAGGGCATTTTCTTGTCAAAATGATCAAAAATTAAGAATAAAAGGGTCTTTATTGTCGAATAAGGTTCACAATCTGACTTAAATAGGTCTTTTCTGGTCAAAAAGGGTAAAAATCTGAATGAATATTGTCTTTTCTTGTCCAAAAATGTGAAAATCTGTCTGAAAACCACACCATCATTCTATCTCGGTCGCATCTATTTCACCCAGCTGTTCATTACTTTTAACTTCTTTAGAAAACTCTATTGGACTGACACCAAGCAGACCTTAAGGAAAAAGAGTGATGAGTCATCTTTGCTTCCACACAATTTAACTCCCCTTCCCCTCATCATCTAATCCTTAAAAATCTCATACCGACGAATCTATTCATCCGATCTTCTTAATATTAGCATATTTGAAATCAGATCGTCAAAACCTACAAGATGACTACCTGTTTGTTCAAAATTTCAGTTTTGGTGGAAAATTGCATTTTCTATTTTCCCGAGGAAAATTTTTCCGGAAAAACTGCCCCCTAAACAGCACGTAGTTTTCCAAAAGAATGATAACGCGCTTTTCAAAAAACAAATTTCCGACCATTTTTAGTGCCCAAAAAGAGGAAAATACTTTTGGGCATCTTCCCTCTCTCTCGCCACACTTG